>PVJO010033106.1:0-12388 GCA_004026905.1 Hystrix cristata
CCTACCACTGAACTATATCCTTAGCTCTTCTTATTTGGAGACAGGGTCTCATTAAATTGCACAGGCTGGCCTTGAACTTGTGATCCTCTTCCTCAGCCTCCTGAGCAGCTGCTTAGGGTACACTACTGTTCCTAGTAACTGAGTGCTGAGAGCCGGGTGTGGCCGTGCACACCTGTAATTCCAGCAGATGGCAGGGAAGTGAGGGGTCGTTAGGCTGGCAGTTTGCACGCTCAAATCACACACGTGGAAAACATGGCAAGACCCTGTCTCAAATTAACAAATAGAAAGGGCTGGGGCTGTAGTTCATCAATATAAAAACTAGAGTAAGATGAATACATGGAGTCTAGACCTAGTTTTGCCATTAATTACTGGAATTACACTCTTGCTTAGCCATCTCTTCACTGCAGAACAGCCATGGACTTCGTATCAGGTAGTATGGGCTCCAGAACGCAAACTGCTCCCCCACCTGACCTCAGAGTGAAAATAAACTGGGGGGAGGGTTCTCTTCTTCAAAACATCGAAGGGTGGTGACAAATCAAAGAAGTCAGAATGAGGAAGAGGATGAGGTCCCAGAAAGAGGAAGCTCCATACTCTGGGCCACTCTTGCTCTAGGGTCATTTGCTGAGCTGGCAGAGATGTTTCAGAGGCTGAGAGGGCACCAGAGGCAAAAGCTGAAGTCTGCAGGTCTGGCATCACAGGCCTATATTCCCAGCACTTGGGAGGCTGAGGCAGGAGGAACACTGTGACTTCAAGACCAGCCTGGGCTACATAGGGAGACCCTGTTTCAAAAAAAAAAAGTTGGAATCCAGGACGCACTAAGACTGAGAACTTCAGTAAACAGCCCTCTGCCTTGCGGTTGAAACCTGGAAAATGATACCCTCAAAGATGAACAAAAAGGCATGAATTAAATTTCGGAAAACCTGAAGCTGTGATATTAGAAAAGATTTCCCTGAGCAGTAGTGACCTTAAAATGAAACAAACAAAAAGTCATCTCCAGATGAAGGTAACACCACCCAATGTTGTCCACCTAACTTTCCTAATTCAGTATCGAGTATTCAACCAAAGAAACCCTAGCACATCAGAGGAACAAGACAAACTGACTAAAAAGCAGTGAAATCCATGGCCAACAAAATAAAACAAGACCCTCTAAATAGCTGCTGGATATTAAATATCACAGACTTTCTGACCACATCGGAGAGGATGTAGAACACTGTCACAGTCAGCGCTTTGCTGCTGGGCCCAGATACCCAACACCCACAGCTCACGAGAGGAAGGGTTCACTTCTGCTCACAGCTTCAGGAGGGAGCATCCCGGTGGGGGCACAGTGAGCACAATTCCTCACTTCAGGGGGGCCCAGAAGCAGAGCAGGGATAGCCCCAGAGAGGAAGAGTCCAGGGAGCAGACACAGATCCTAAAGTCACACCACAGGACCCACCCAGACACACCCACAAGTGTGCTTTACTAACCCCCTAGGCAGCTCTCAAACCAACCAAGTTCACAATGCCAAGAAAAATGTGGCAGAAGATGGTGTTTGGAAAACCAGATATCCACATACAAAAGAATGCAGTTGAGATCTTTACTTTGTACCCATACATAAAAGTTAACTCAAAATGGATTGAAGTTGGGCATTGTGGCATATGCCTGTGATTACAGTTACTTGGGAGGCTGAGTCAGGAGGATCGCAAGTTCAAGACCAGCCTGGGCAACTCACCAAGACCCTGGCTCCAAATAAAAATGGTCAAGGGTATGACTCACCATTACAGAACTTGTCTAGCATGCCTGAGATCCTGGGTTCAAGCCCTAGCACCAGGAAATATAGTAACAACAACAACAAAAATGAATCAAAAACCTAAATGAGAGAGCTAAAATGATAATATTTTTAGAAGAAACTGTAAGAAAAAAAGCTCCAGGACATTGAATTTGGTATTATTTCTTGCCTATGATTCCAAAAGCATGGACAACAAAAGAAATAAAAAGACAATCGGACTACA
Organism: Hystrix cristata; assembly: GCA_004026905.1. Lineage (NCBI taxonomy): Eukaryota > Metazoa > Chordata > Mammalia > Rodentia > Hystricidae > Hystrix > Hystrix cristata. The sequence continues at coordinate 1,992 of PVJO010033106.1, forward strand.
TCAAACTTAAAAATTTCTGTGCATCAAAGGACACCACGGAAGAGACAACATATTAGAAAACATGTATAAATCACGTATCAAAAGGTTAAAAGCCAAAATGTATGAAAAACTTCTACAACCTCAAAAAATAAAGAACTTCATTTAAGAATGAGCAAAGAACTTGAATAGACATTTCTCAAAAGATTTACAAGTAACCAAAAAGCCCACAAAAAGATGTTCAATATATCACTAATCATCACAGAAATGGTAATCAAAGCTACACTATTCAGGGTCCACTAGGATGGCTACGGGGGGAGAGAAGGGGAGAGAATGAATGGATGAATTAGCAAGGGTATGGAGAACTGGAACCCTTGTCTACAGCAGGTGAGAATGTAAAATGACAGTCACAAGTGAAAATATTATGGTGGTTTCTCAAAGAATTAAAAACAAAGTTACTATATACCCACAAATTCCACTTACCTGCCCAGAATAACAGAAAGCGCAGTCTTGAAGAGATACTCACGCGCCATGTTTACAGCAGTATTGTTCATCATAGCCGAGAGCTGGGGGCAGAGGAGCAAGCCTGCAACCCCAGCACTCTGGGAGACTGAGACAGGATAACAAGTCTGAGTCCAGCCTGAACAACTTAGCAAGACTCCACCTCAAAATAAATAATAAAAAAGGGGGACACAGCTCATTGTGAAGGCCCTGGATTCAACCCCCAACACCGTGGAGCAACCCAAGTGTCTCCAACAGAGGAATGTGGTACACAGGCACAACAGAACATCACTCAGACTTGAAAAGGAAAAAAATCCTTGCACACTATGACAGAGACGAACCTTGAGGACGTTAAAGTGAAATAAGCCAGCCACAAAGATACACTACACAACCCCACTTACATGAAGTACACAGAGCAGTGAACTTCACAGGGACAGAAAGCACGATGGCAGCGGCCACGCGTTCTTCTTCCTGTATCTCCTGACCGACCCTGGCGAGTCACCGCGTGGCCCTGCAGGTGTGCGCTTTTCTCTGGGAACCCATAAGTAAGGTTGTTCAGGAGGTCATATGTATTAAATGCATTTTTAACATGTACTTTCAACTTACGATGGATTTATTGGGATGTAATGCCATCATAAGCTAAGTTCTCAACAGAAATGACAGAACGCGGAAGACAATGGGCTTCAGCTTTATGGGCTGAAAGAAAATAACTGCAAACTTAAAAACACACAACCAGCAAAAATATTCTCCAAAACCGAAGACAAAACAAGCACATTTTCAGAACAAAATAACAGAGAAAGGGGCGTGGGCATTAGTGGTAGAGCACTTGCCTACTAGACACAACACCCTAAATTCAATTCCAACGCTGCACGAAATAAAATGTACCGTCATACAAAGCTCTACCTAACAAAGTTTTCTGAGGTTTATTTGGAGGAACAGATGAAAATAAATTGTTGTAAACACAATTTGAAGAAATTAGTATTTACTGAATACTTCAAATATTTGTTTTTTAGGTAAGATAAACATTTTCCCAGACTCTACTGATTTCCTTTTAAAAAAACCAAAGAAAGACCTGGGCATGGTGGCCCATGCCTGAAATTGCAGCACTCAAGAAGCAGAGGCAGGAGGATCACCGCAAGTTCAAGGCCAGTCTGAACTACATAGAGAGACCCTGTCTCGAGAAAAAGAAAAAAAAGAAAAGAAAAACAAAAAAAGCCAAAGAAAGCTGTGTGTATGCTTACCATATTTAACTTAATCTAAATTACCAACAGTTGCAATCCATACCATTATTTTATGTATCTCTAAGAAAGAAAAACAACGCAACCAATGGCACGTCATCAACTGTACAATATATTCCAATCTCAGACTATTTTAAAAGAAATGTACAATTTAGAATAAAATGTAGGGGCTGGGGATTTAGCTCGGTGGTTAAGAGTGTTTGCCTAGCAAATGCAAGGCCCTGAGTTCGATCCCAGCACCGAAAAAAAAAAAAAAAAGAATAAAATGTGACAAAACACTGACAGAACACATTGCTAATGCATGCAAAGGTTTTTTTTTTTTTTTTTGCTCTGTGTGTATGTGTGTGCATATGTACACATTTGATTTGTGAGTGTGGTACTGGGAATTGAACTCAATCAAGGTTTTTTGCACTAGAGTTACATCTCCAACCCCTTTCTTGTTTTTTGTTTGTGTTTGGAGATAAGGTTTCACTAAATTGCTAAACTGCCAAGGCTGGTCTTGAACTTGCCATTCTCCTGCCTCAGCCTCCCACATGCTGGGAGTATAGACACGCACTACTGAACTAGGCTGCAAAAGATTTTTTAGTTCAACCCCCAGTAACACACAAATGTGTGTAAAAGATTTTTAAACACAGAAGTATCTAACATAAATCAAAACATGCATAATTTCTGGCCAATGCGGTAGGTACTAAGAATACATTCGATCTCTTGAATCTAAAAAGCACGATGGGGGCACAGTATCCAGAGAAGGCAGCACTGCAGATGACATCTCCACGCATTACTGCCTCCGAAGACCTTGAGCGAGCCCAGATGTGCATGTGGGTAAGAGTGACAGTAATGACAGTGCTGGTCTTCATTTTGTTTTGTTTTGAGACAAGGTCTCGGTGTGTACTTCAGGCTGGCCTTGAATTCACAGTGATCCTCCTGCCTCAGCCTTCCATGCACTGGAATTACAGGTGTGTACCATCAAGCCCAGCTCTTGCTTTAGTTTCTTCTTTTTCTTTTCTTTTTTTTCTTTTGGTGCTGGGGATCGAACTCAGGGCCTTGCACTTACTAGGCAAGCACTCTAACCACTGAGCTAAATTCCCAGCCCCTTGGCTTACTTTTTAACAAAAAAGTTTTAAAAGTGCCAGGCCTGGTGGCATATACCTGAAATCCCACTGCTTGGGAGGCTGAGGCAGGAGGATCTCTACAAGTTCATGGCCAGCCTGGATGACACAGTGAGTTCAAGGCCAGCCTGAACTACATCACAAGAGTCTGTCTCAAACAAAGAAATAAATAAATAGTGAAAAATAAAAATAAAGATTATTTTAGGGGCTGGGGATTTAGCTCAGTGGTTACAGCGCTTGCCTTGCAAGCACAAGGCCCTGAGTTCGACTCTCAGCACCAAAAAAAAAAAAAAAATTAAATTAAAAAATAAAGATAATCTTAAACTAGTCTATACCATAGAACTGGCTGCCTACTAGGCCATACCATCCAGGTTTGTATAAGTACACTCTAGAATATTCCCACGATAACAAAATTGCCTTGGAACACACTTCTCAGAACACAGTCTACCATTACACAATGTATACCTATATGGTGAAACATTCTGTTCTTTACAAGGCTTGTCCCCTAGAGAAAACATTTTCCCATAGCCTAACCTACCTGGGGAAAAGGGAATACTCAGCCCTCACCCCTCCAGCCTTCTTCATCCGGGAAGGAAACGCACTATCCCGCCCCACCACGAGGGGGCAGATTTGAGAACCCTTGGTGAAGCTCCCAGCCCAGCACAGGCTCCTAAAACCAAGACCTAGGTCGAGGGCTCCGGGGCAGCTTGCTGGGGTTCGTTCTGTCAGGCATACCGCATCCATCTTGCAACCAAAAACTTACAAGTGAACTGAGGAAGCAGCTTGGTCATGCAGCATGCCCTGGATTCGATCTCCAGTGCCCCGCCACCCACAAACACACACTCTCTCACACACACGCCCTTACAAGATATACTGAAAAGTAAAACATACAATTTGATGAGATTGAGCAAACATGAGAACAACTCATATATTGCAGGAACCATGAGATTATCATGATGAAAGACAACTTTTTTTTTCAGAAAGGCAACTTCTAAAAACTATGATTAATACATACTAGGGAGATTAAAGAAAAAGAAAAAGTAAACAACACGCAAGAACAAATGGATAATATGAGTAAAGGGATGGACATTCTAAGACAGAATCAAAAAAGAGTAATAGACATAAAAACATACTGTAATGAAAATGAAGAGGGCTGGGGATTTAGCTCAGTGATTAGAGTGCTTGCCTTGCAAGCACAAGGCCCTGAGTTCCATCCCCAGCACCACAAAAAAAAAAAAAAAAAAAAAAAAAAAAAAAAAAAAAAAAAAAAAAAAAAAAAAAAAAAAAAAAAAAAAAAAGAGAAAATGAAGAATGCTTTTAATGAACTTATTACCAGACTTTCGGTGGTTTGAGATAAGACAATAGAAACTTTCCAAACTGAAAGCGAAAACACACACACCCACCTGGAATACCCAAGAATTCTGAGACAAAGGAGAAAGAAGAAAGGAACAGAAGCAATATTTGAAGCAATAATGACCAAGAATTTCTCCAAATTAATGCCAGACACCAAACCACAAACCAAGGAAACTCAAGACCAAACAGGATAAATGCCAAAACAAAACAAAAGCTACATTTAGGCATATCAGAGTCAAACTTTAGAAAAATCAAAGCTAAAGAAAAATTTGGAAAGGAATCAGAGAAAAAAATACTTATTCTAAAGAACAAAAATAAGAATTATATCCAACTTCTCCTCAAAAATGGTCAAGCAATCTAGAATCCTGTAAAAATAGCCTTAAAAGTTAAAAAAAAAAGCGCCTTAAAAGTAAAGAAGAAATACTTTCTCGGATAAGCAAAAATCCAGTAACATGTTGCCAGTAGACCTGTCTTGAAAGAAATGTTAAAAGGTCTTCAGTGAGAAGGAAAATTATGTAACTCAGATTCAGATCTACAGAAAGAATTCTTTACATCAGAGAAAAATTAAGATAAAAGCATTTCTATTTTTCTTAATTGAGCTAACAGGTAACATTTTATTCAAAATAATAGCAACAGAGCACAAGGACCCGCGTTCAATCCCCAGCACTAAAAAAAAAAAAAAGCAACAATATATTTGATTATATAAGCTTTTATACATGTGCATAATACACATTTACATTAGCACCCTCAAAATGAAATGCTTAGGTATGCCTAACAAAATAAGGATGTGATGCACATGAACAAAACTACAAACATCTGATGAAAGAAGCAAAAGAACAGCTACGCAAATGGAGAAGTATTCCATGTCTGTGGAGAGACACATGGTTAAGGTGTCAGTTGATAATAATAATCATTATCAATTGATCTTTGACAAAGAAGCAAAGGCAATACAATGGAAAAAAGTCCCTTCAGCAAATCATGCCAGCTGGGTGTGGTGGCACACACCTGTAATCTCAGCACTCAGAAGGCTGAGACAGGAGGATCTCTGTGAGTTCGAGGCCAGCCTGGGCTGAAGAGTGAATTCAAAACAAGCTTGAACTACACAGCAAGACTCTGTCTCAAAAAATGAAAACCACCACTACCACCACCAACAAAAAGTCATGCTAGAACAACTGGACACCATCCTCAGCACCAAAAAAAAAAAGAACAACTGGACATATATATGGTTTTTTAAAAAAAAATAATAATACTCATTTCTTTTTCGATATACATAATGTTTAAAAAAGAAAACGTATCTAGATATAGAGAATACATCCTTCATAAAAATTGCCTCAAAATGGATCACAGATATAAATGTAAACACAGAAGATAGGGGTTGGGGATTTAGCTCATGTGGTAGAGTGCTTGCCTGAGTTCGATACCCACCACTCCCCCCAAAAAAGTACATAAATCTCTGAGAAGAAAACATAGGAGAAAATCTAGGTAACTCTGAGCATGGTAATGGCTTTTTAGATGGACACCAAAGGCATGATCCATGAAAGAATCATAAATCAAACTTCAAGATTAAAAATTCTGCTGTGTGGGCTGGGGATTTAGCTCAGTGGTTAGAGTCCTTGCCTTGCAAGCAGAAGGCCCTGAGTTCGATCCCAGCACCAAAAAAAAAAAAAAAAAAATCTGCTGTGTGACACCATCCAAAGGACAAGATAAGCCACAGAATGGGAGAAAATATTAGCAAAAGACATAATTGACAAAGAACTGTTATCCAAAATACACAAAACTTCTTAAAGCTCAACATTAAGAAAACAAAGAACCCCCATTTTAAAATGTGCAAAGACAGGCACGGTGGCGCATGCTTATAACCCCAGCTACTCAGGAGGATGAGGCAGGAGGATCACTTAAGTCCAGGACTTCAAGGCCAGGACAGGTGGCATAGCAAGACCTCTGTCTCAAAAAGAAAAGGAAAAGGAAAGAGAAAAGGTTAGGCATAGTAAAGCACATCCATAATTTCAGCACTTGGGAGACTGAGGCAGGAGGACTGCCGTGAGTTCGAGGCCAGCCTGGGCGACACAGTGAGTTCAAGGCTAGCCTGGAATATACAGCAAGACCTTGTCTCAAAAAACAAAAAAAAAGAGAGAAAGAGAGAGGGGGAAAGGAAGAGAAAGGAAGGGAAAAAAAGAAACGAAAAAAGATCTAAACAGACACTTCACCAAAGACTCAGACATGGCAAATGTGTACATGAAAAGGTGCTCCATATCTTATGTCATGAGGGAAATGCACATTAAAACAACAGTCAGATACCAATACAAACCTATTAGAATGGCCAAAATCCAAAACACCAGTAACATCCAATGCTGGTGAAGATGTAGACCAGCAGTAACTCCCAATTCACTGTCTCTGGGAATGCAAACAAGCATGGCCACTTTGGAAGAGAGAGGGGCAGTTCCTTAAAAACTAAACCTACTCCAACCGTATGATCCAGCCGTCAGATGCCTATGTACTTACACAAATAGACTGGAAACTAAAATCCAACCAAAACCTCTACACAGATGTTTCCAGCAGCTTTTTTCATAACTGCCAAAACTTGGAAGCAACCAAGACATCCCTGTAGCTGAATGGATAAACTGGTACCCCCAGGAAATGGAACGCTACTCAGTGCTGAAAAGAAACAAGCTGTTAAACTGTACACAGACATGGACGACACTTCAACACCTGTTACTAAAGTGAAAGAAGCTGATCTGAAAAGGTTATGTACTATATCATTCCAACCACATGACATTTTAGAAAAGGCAACACTGGCCCAGGAATAAGATCAGTATTTGTCTGAGGATGGGGTGGAGATAGGGTGGAGAGGCAGAGTGGAGGAATTTAGGTGGTGTGGATCCTCTGCAGGACAGCAGAGTGGTGGGGATGTGTCATGTCATCCTTCTGCAAACCCACAAACAGGACAGCAGCAAGAACAACCTGTCATGCACGCTGCGGATTTTGGGGGCAATGGTGCTGCAAAGCAGGCTCACTTTCCTAACACACGGGACTGCACAGCCTGCTGACGACAGAGGCGTCAGGGAGGGCAGGACAACAGGGTTAACGGGAACTCTGTATTTTCCGCTCAATTTTTTGGTGAACCTGAAAGTGCTCTAAAAAATAAAGTTTATTAATTAAAAGTAAAATGAGAAAACCATTTAATTCAGAAAACACAGTATCCTGAAAGTCACCATAGATCTGGGGAAATATTTGGTTCCTCAATGTAGCCTGGAATGGTAGTTATTTTAAAAATTAATTAACCTATTCTTCAAAAAAGCAATAGACAAAAGAGATTTTATGATCAAATTCCCAAAACTCAATACACGCAGGAATAATGAATAAACTAGAGACATACGGTATATATATAAAAACAAGATCTTGGAAATAAGGGCACATTAGTGTTCCAAAACCTGAAAATGGGCCCGTTGTGCTCAAAACCCTGGGTTCCATTTCCAGCAGAAGGAAGGAACGGAGGGAGGGAGGGAAGGAAGAAGGAAGGAAGGAAGGAAGGAAGGAAGGAAGGAAGGAAGGAAAGGCGGACAGACAGACAGAAGAAAGGGAGGCAGGAAGGATGGGCTCTAAAACCTACCCAAAGGGAGGTATTGTACTAGATTCTGAGCATCTGAAAAGTAGGCACACTGAAGCACGTACAGCAAACAAAAATAATCTGCTTAGTATATTTCATAATATGGCATATGATACAATCACCTTCTAACAAGAGCCTATAATGTCCTGAGTTCAATCCCCAGCACCGCCCGCCCCCCAAAAAAGAGCCTGTGAGAATCTCACAGCAGTTTTTCCTCTTTTCCCCGAGCCAGCTAAGCTCCAGCCTTGTCTTCAAGTCGAGTAATAAAGGATGCGCTAACACACCACAGCGCCCTGGAATCTCACCTCGGAGGCTGCAAATTCAATAGAACTCAGTAGGCCCATAGAAAGGCCTTACTTGGCCAGAAAGTTTTTAGAATTTGAATGTACTGAGGCTGGGAATTTAGCTCAAGCACAAGGCCCTGAGTTCGACCCCTAGCACCAAAAAAAAAAAACACTGAAGTTCTTTCAAGTTCATTTCATTTAAAATTTCTTGCCAGGTGTGGTGGTGCATGCCTATAATCTCAGCACTTGGGAGGCTGAGGCAGGAGGATTGATGCAAGTTCGAGGCCAGCCTAGGCTACATAGTGAGCTCAAGGCCAGCCTGGACTACATAACGAGACCCTGTCTCAAAAAACAAACAAAAAATTTCTTTATGAAATTCTATATGTTATTTTAATAGTTCTGTATTAGCAATGGATTATTTTCCTTCTCTTCCAATCTTCCTCTTCTGAGGTCCGCATGTATTTCAGAATGATGACGTTGCAAAGATGGTGCGCAATCAATGTCACTCATTATCTACAGTAACTGGAGCACAGGGTAAGCGCTGTAAGAGCTGATAAATGTTTATGATCAAGTGTGAAGAACCATTCCTTTTTGTCACATTAGCAGCTTTGCTCTGATATTAATGTTTGGCAATTTTCTAAGCTATTTTATTCCCTTAAACACATGCACATAGCCACATGCACACACTCAAGCACACAACTGCACTTCAAGAGGAAATATGTTATAATGGATGTGCCTTAAGCAGATAACTCAACAAAGCACCAGCAGACCTGAAACTGCGTGTTAGACCTTCATACGAACTCGTGTGTCACCATGGCAACATTTTTTTTCTTATATAGCTAATTCTACAAACACATACCTGATGGAGTATACTAAGGGAAAACTTGGTTCAAAATTTTAAGAGATCATTTTCTATGCGGTTGTACCCAAGCCATCTGAGTGATAAATGGAACAAAGACTACATGTCAGGACCCAAATGCAAGCACTCAGGAGATTCACTACCCCACGCCCCTCGCTGTGCGCAGGCACATCCCTCAACTGGCTTAAGTGTAGTGCTCTCAACAATGCCTGAAGTGCACAACCGCATGAAACCAGCTTTCAGCCATTTTCCTTACTGGCAACTTTCTTTCTTTCCTTCTTTCTCTTTCTTTTCGACATTACAAAGTAAACTCTCAATCAGGTTTTAAAAACTACATTTAGGGCTGGGGATTTAGCTCAGTGATTAGAGTGCTTGCCTAGCAAGCACAAGGCCCTGAGTCTGAGCCCCAGCACCTAAATAAATAAATAAATAAAAATTATGTTTAAAAGACAGTGCCTTAGTTTATAGAGGCGCATACCAACAGTCTTTCAGGGTTACTGCACATTTCACAAGACGGCATTTTCTCATCCATTAAAAACTTACACAGGGGCTAGGGATTTAGCTCAAGTGGTAGAACACTTGCTCAGCAAACACAAAGCCCTGAGTTCAATTCCTAGCACCCCCCCAAAAAAAACCTTAAACAAAGAAGCAACAATTTTACACCTTCCAATTAATTTCCTAGCTGAGCATGGTGGCGCATGCCTGTAATCCCAGCACTCAGGAGGCAGAGGCAGGAGGAGGCAGAGGCAGGAGGACTGCTCCAAGTTTGGGGCCAGCCTGGGCTACATGGGTTCAAGGCCAGTAAAATGAAATGATCAAATTTCTAAAATACCAAATGTTAGAGAAGACTTTCTAAAGCAGTCTGAGGGTAACCAGTAAACCATTTTAACAAGGAATGCCAGCATGAATTCAAACTACCATAAAAGGCAACTCAGCTTCAATATCAAAGTACTCATATAAGTTTATGCCAAACTTGGTATTGTTCAAAACATGGCTTATGTGGGAATATCACTTCCAGTCTAAACTGATTATATCCTTATTGAAATCACAAGGTCTAAAACAGTTCTTATTTTGAAGATGCTAAACCAGGTATGGTGGCACGTGCCTATAACCCCAGCTACTTGAGAGGCTGAGGCAGAAGTTCAAAGCCAGGCTGGACAACTTAGCAAGACTCTGGCAAATAACTAAAAAGGGCTAGAGATGTACTCAGTGGTACAACACCCAGGCGTTCGATCCCCAATTCCACAAAAGATAAAAGACACTACTAGAATCCTCATACATTTTATGTCATGTTTCCCTCTCTCTCCCCTCTTTTTTTTTTTTTTGTACTACTGGGAATGGAACCCAAAGCCTTTATATCCTCAGCCCTTTTTTAATTTTTTTCAGACGGTCTCCTAAGTTCCCCAGGAGGGGCTCAAACCTTCAATCCTCCTGCCTCAGCCTCACAAACAGCTGGGATTACAGGTGTGC
>PVJO010033107.1:0-12448 GCA_004026905.1 Hystrix cristata
CCGTGAACGCATGTAAATAGCTTCTACCGCATGGACTCCTGAATCACAACAAGAAGAAAGTGTGCAGAGCTGCAGTTCTTCTTGTGTGCAAGCGCTCAGCGGGTTGGAGCCCTGCACGCAGGGCCACGGGCCTCCGGGGGCCGCACGGCCGGTTTCTCCCGGAGGGTGCAGCTGTCCGCCTTCCTGCCCTAGGACAGTGTGCCTCAGGTTGCCCTCCGCTGGGATTTCCTCCCCGACGCCCCAGCCTAGAGGAGGAGACGGCTCGTGGCCGCGCACCTATCGGTACCCCAGACAGCCTGACGCACAGTGCCACATCCGGTGACTGAGGTGGACGAGGACACGGAGTCGTGTGTTCACAAGGGTGCTCGGCAGCAGCCGTCACCGTGTTTCTGATCACACCTCATAGAGACACCCAGGAAAGGAGACTCCAGAGCTGCCGCAGAAACCGGCCAGAAGGACGAACGGCCGGTAAATATGAAGAATGCTCGACCTCGCCGGCCGTCAGAGAAATGCAGATAAAACAACACTGAGATTCCATCTCGCCCCGCCGAGAGCGGGTGTCATCGAGAAATCAAATAATAACCAAGCTGGTGAGGCCGCAGGAAAGAGGAACCTTCCTCCATTGCTGGTGGGAAAGTGAACTAGTACAATCACTGCGGAACTCACTATAGAGAATACTCAAAAAACTAAAAGTAGAAATTCCGGGGGCCGGGGATTTAGTTCAGTGGTTAGAGTGTTTGCCTCGCAAGCATGAGCCCTGAGTTCGATTCCCAGAACCAAAAAAAAAAAAAGAAAAAGAAATTCCGTCTGAACCAGCTATTCCCCTTCTTGGTGTCTTCCCCAAAGAGTTAAAGACGCCACATCACAGTGACCCCCACACACCCGTGTTTATAGCGGCACAATTCACAATAGCCAGATCTTGGAAGCAGCTAATATGTCCATCAGCAGATGAATGCATAAAGAAAATGTGGAGTTCACACATAACGGAGTACTACACAGCCATGAAGAAGGATAAACTTGAGTCCCGTGTACAAAAATGGATGCACCTTGAGACAATGTTAAGTGAAATAAATCAGACACACAAGCTTCAATATCACATGGTTTCTCTTATACAAAAACCCCAAATTGTAAATAAAGAGCAAAATACAAGGTAGAGAAGAGGAAACACAGATAGATCTTTGTCAAATGGGAAGGGCAGCAAGAGACGGAGAAGGGCAAGGAGGGGAGGGGAAAGGGGTGAAAGAAAGAAGTGAAGATACGTTGTGTGCATGGGCCAACTCCACACAAGGAATGTGAACATTGTGTACCGCAAACATGGACTAATGGAAATTGAAAAATGAATTGGAATAAGTGTGTTTGAAATGAGAGGGAGGATTTTAAGGGGGGCTCGTGGCGATGTGTCTTTTTCTGTAATTATGTTTTTGGTGTTTCTTGGAAGTCTATGCAAGCACCTGATAACAAACTCCACGGCTTTCTCAGCAGGGAAAACGCGGCACGGCATTCTGGAAAAGCAAAGCCACCCGGAAGTTCACACGGAGAGCGCGTGGCAGCCGTGCCAATGGGCTCTACAGAAACAACACGGCGGCCTCGGCCTTCACTGCCTGGCTCGGGCGCCATCTGCTCACGGGCAGGCAGCCGCCCCGGACCGACCCAGGGCCTTCTCGCTGAGCGCCGTCCCCGGACCTTTTCCTCTTTCTTTATTGGAGACCAGATCCGGCTAAGTCACAGAGCAGCCCAGCCGGGGCTCCAACTCGCCATCCTCCTGCCTCAGCCTCCCGGAGCGCTGGGATCACAGGCCTGCACCCCTGCACCCGGCCTTCCGCTCTGACTTACGCGTGTGTCCCCGAACGCACCCTTCAGATCGTGCGTCCCGTGTCGGTGGTGGCTCCCGGAGGACTCGGACTAGCCCAGTAACTTCTCCGGCTCGGATCCGGAGCGAACCCCGCAGGTCAGGCGTAGATAGTTCCATCCTTGCTGTGAGACGGTGTGGCCCTAGAGTCAGGGGTGGTGGGCACAGTGAAGTCACGGGGGACCCGCCCCGGGAGCGGCATCGAGACACAGCATCTTCCTGCTCCCCCTGCACCCCGGCACATCTGCTAACCCTTCCGAGCCCCGACCAAGGGAGCCACTGAGTCCCGGCCGGGCATCTCCGCCCGTCCCGGCCCCCGTCTCTCTAAACCGCCTGCCTCGGGAGGTCCCGACAGTCCTTGGAATCTGACCAGAGCACCAATTCATTTTAAAAATGCAGTGGTAATGTGATGAATGTTACCATTATATCTAAAATGTACCAATACATGTTCTTGGTTTAAAATTTAAAAAAATGCAGTGGTATCCATTTACCTACAAATGTCTCTAGATTATCCTTTTTCGTGGCAGAGTAGTACTCCACTGTGTAGAAACACCACATCTTCTTTAGCCGTAAGTGTAAATAAGGACAAAGAGGTGTAATAGATATTATGTAAAAGAAAGGTAATATTCAAAATAGAAAACTAGAAAGGGAGAAAGGGAAAAAGAAATGAAAGGAGAAAAGGGAAAATGTAAATAAACCTGTTGCAAATGAGGAAGGGTGGGGGAATGGAAGGGAGGGGAGGGGAAGGGGGGGAATGAAGAGACACCATGTACAGGTACAAAATAACCAGGAAGAATATGATCATTATGTATACAGTGTAGCAATCCATGTTCTTGGTAAAAAAAAAAAAAAAGAAAATTAAATTTAAAAAATGCAATGGCAAAAAAAATTAAAGAATAAAAAGACAGAGCCGCAGGTTTTCTAAAGCGCGCAAAATAGCACAAGGCCGGAAGGCCTCTGACCCGCCGTGTCCCGTCTTTTGGCCGATGACGCGGAGCCGGCACCGGGGGTGACATACTGCAGCCCCGTTCAAGGCCGAGTCAGGCTGGCACCTTGGGGACTCACGTACGCACGAAGCCCCCAGACTCCTTTTCTGCCCCCCCGAGCTCCTGCGCGGTGGCTTTGCTCGCCCAGCGCCACCGGCGGCTTCAGGGCGGCCCTGAAAGAATTGAGTGACAAAGAAGAGCCCGGGAAGCCTCCGGGACTCGGGTCGCCTCAGAAGCTAGTTCACTCAAATGGGCTCCGGCATTTGTCTGTGCGGCCGCCCGAATGCCTCACGCTGGGGAGAGAGGAGAAGGGAGTTTCTCAGGTTCCCGCAGCTCACCTGCAGCAAAGTTGCCTGCACCTCTCTGCCCCCAAAGTGGTGTGATCAGCCGAGCAGGGCTGGAGGAGGAGTGCGATCAAAAACGCGGTGATGGCTGCTGCCACAGTGTCTTCAAAGTCCTCCCAGTTTTGCACACACTCATCCCGCGTCCTGGCCGCTTCCTGCAGCAGCTCCGGTGTCCTCCCTCCTGAGGGTCTTCAGCTGCGCCGTCCTGGCTGCCTCGATGTCTCAAATGGACTCAAAACGCTGACCTTTCCTGGTCATTTTGACCTTGGGGCAGAGCCAGGAGCCGCACGGTGCCAGATCCGATGACTGAGGCGGACGAGGACACGGCGTCGTGTGTTTTTTGTTTGTTTGTTTGTTTGTTTGTTTGTGGTGCCGGGGATCGAACTCAGGGCCTTGTGCTTGCAAGGCAAGCACTCTAATCACTGAGCTAAATCCCCAGCCCGGAGTCATGTGTTTATGAGCCGCCTTTCTGCTAGACGGCACTCGGCAGCAGCCGTCACCGTGTTTTTGATCACAGCTATAAAAACCGAAGTGATGGAACATTCCAGTTCTTGGAAATTACCAATCTCAGTGGAGAGAAAAAGGAACAAAGACGTCATCGACCAAATGCCAGGTCTCTGGACTTCTCACAGTGGCACACCCCAGTCTTGCTCAGATTCCCAGACACCCTGAGCCTTGTTTGAAGGGGATGGAAACTATGATGGGTGGAAAATAGCTGGAAGGGTTTTTGAGGAATAGTGTAGTATAAAGACAAGACCAGAATGGTGCCCATTTGTAGTCCACTAGCAGAATTTAAAACACAGAACCCCAGTCAGGCATGGTGCTGTATGCGTGTCATCGCAGCACTCTGGGAGGCTGAGGCAGGAGGATGCCAAGTTCTGGACACCTTAGGACTTAGTGAGACCTGCCTTAAAATAAAAAATACAAAAGGGCTGGGAATGGAGCTCGGTGTGATGGCCCTGGGTTCAATGCCCAGTATTTAAAACAGCAACAACAATAAAAGATGTAAGGTTTTCATGTGAGGGCTACATCCCTGAGGTGCCCTGCAAATGAACACAGTTCTAATATTCCTGGGGGGCTCTGATTTCTAAGTGAGCCTCAGTACTTGAACTCAGCAAAGGTGGACGACTTTTAAGGTGTGTATTGGTCAGCTCAGGCTGCCTAACAAAGCCCCCCAGCGGTCCGAGGTCCGGGCGCGGGCAGCGCCAGCTCCTCCTCGTCCTCACTCCTGGACCTGGAGACTCTGGCTCCTCCCACGTCCTCACACACGGGTCCCTCTGTGTGTGTCTGCGTCCTCCCGTCCTCTCTTGAATCCTTATTTGTCCCACTGAGCTGATGACCGCGTTGGTGATGCGGGTAAGTTATGCATCAAGCAATCTTTTCCCAGGAGAGAGGAGAAGGCAGCCCGACCCACCTCGGGACGCAGATGGAGCCCACAGCTTGGGTGGGAAACATGTCACTCCTTTCCCCTCAGGTCTTTGCACATGGATTTGGTTATGACAATTTCTCTCAAATAAAAACACGATGCTGAGTCCTCACCCACCTTCTCTGGCACCATGCGACTCCCAGCTCTTCCCCAAGGTCAAAATAACTGCGAAAGTCAACATTATGAGTCCATTCAGGCCACCAAGGCAGACGCTGAAGAAAGAGGACTCCAGAGCTGCTGCAGAAAATGCTGAGAATGATGGAGTACTACACTGCCGTGAAAAAGGACAGATGTGAGTCGCATAGGAAAATGGATGCACCTTGAGTCCATAGTGTTAACTGAAATAAACCAGGCACAAAAGCTTCAAGATCTCATGGTTTCTTTTATGTGAGAAACCCAAAGTATAAATAAAGAGCAAAATAAAAGGTAATAGGAAAGAGGGAAGTAGATCTTTAGCAAAAGGGAAGGGGACCAAGAGAAGGAGGAAGAGGGGCAGGAGAGAAGAGTAGGAGATGAAAAAGAACAAAGCTGTGTTCTGTCCATGCACCAACTCCCACGAGAAATATAATCACAAAAGCCTGCGGATGTGGACTCATAAAAATAAAATTTTCTTTAAAATTTCAAGAAAGAACATCTCGACAGTTATGTTCAAATGGGAGGGGGGATTTTAAGGGAATTTGCAGCACTGTGTCTTTACCGCCTTTCTTTGTCTTAAATGTAAACATTCACCCCCTTTTTTGATCGCACCTCAAGGCCTGGTGCAGGAAGATCCGGACACACATTTTCTTTGCTTTTGCTCTTGACCTGCACAAAGATGTGATTTGGCTGGCGTTTGGGGTCTCCGCTCCGTGACATTGAGATGACCTTGTAGGATGCGATGTTAAGAGTGCAGAAATTGCCCTAAATTGCCAGCTGCCTGCAGTGGGTTTGGGCCCGGAGTCTCCGGCTGGGACACCGGGTGGGAAGTGGCGGCCCTGGAGCATGTGTGGGGCGATTTGCGCTTTAGTGGCCCGAGTCCAGGCCGCCCGGGCGATGAGGACGCCCCGCTGCGAGTCACCGAGTCACCCCGTTGCACTTGGCCGCCGATTAACAAGTGAGCATGTCTCTTTTCTTCTCTTTTTCTTAACCCCAGAAACGTGTGATTTACAACCAAAGCCCGTTCGTCGTGTCCGTGCAGGGCGCACGGCGGCTCAGCGCGTGCAACAGGCGAAAGAAGTATTGATTTTCCCTTCATGGCCATTTCTTTCTTGTCCGAGGTAGAGGCCATGTGAACATCAGACAGTCCTCAGCAGGCCGTTTCGTTGGAAGGAAATAGGCGCCGGGAGTTTTTGCAGTGTGGTTGAGGGTCTTGAAGGAGGAGAGTGAAATATTGCAGGATGTGATGAGCTTTGGGGGATGCGCCTCCCTGGTCAGAGAGGGACGAGACTTTGGTATTAAAACAGGTACAGTTAGGCTGGAGATCTAAGAGATCAAAAGTACACTGAAGATTTAGATTAAAACAATTTATTACAGTGAAAGACACATAGCTACGAATCTCCTAAAAATCCTCCTCTTCATTTTGCACACACTCATCCCGTCCCAGCTGCCTCCATGTCCCAGATGGACTCAAAACGTTGACCTTGCCTGGTCATTTTGACCTTGGGGAGGAGCCAGGAGCCGCACGGTGCCAGATCCGGTGACTAAAGTCACCTTTTTATTTGCATCCTGATGGCCCGCGTCAAGGCCGAGCTGGGGAACGAGGCGCTCACCCCGTGAGTGGCAGAGGCGCACGGTTGCCATCTGTCCCCAAGTAGGGAGCAGACAGGGGATGCGTGTCACGGGCCCATCCTGCATCCAAGAGCAGATTTCCCAGCTTCCTCTCCAAGACTGCCGGAAGTCCTTCCTCCCAGCTCGCTCTGCCGGCCTGCCACCTAACTCGGATCTTCAAGCTGCTCTTGCGGCTGGACATTTCTCTGCAGAAGAGCCCTCCGTGATGGGCGTTAGCATCCCAGCCGCATAGATAGGCGGAGACTTTGCTGCCCTCCTAACCAGGGCCACAGCTGGGGTTAGCCGAGTGCTGCCCAGTTAACAGACACCAACAACCTCACTAAACAAGAGCAATAAAACCTACCGCAGTATCTTAGAAATCAGAGTGAATTCAAAAACAAATCCTAAAATACCAACTTATTTTTTGGCACTATGGATCAAATCCAAGGCCTCCGCCCCGAGCGTCAT
The DNA here is from genome assembly GCA_004026905.1 of Hystrix cristata. NCBI lineage: Eukaryota > Metazoa > Chordata > Mammalia > Rodentia > Hystricidae > Hystrix > Hystrix cristata. The sequence goes on from PVJO010033107.1 coordinate 6,820, forward strand.
CCCCGGCACTTTTTAGATTTCAATTTTTTGAGACAGGATCTCTCTTAGTTGCCCAGGCTGAACTTGAACTTGAGATCCTCCTGCCTCGGCCTCCCACGGTGGCAGGATCACAGGCACCTACCACCCTGCCAGGTGCAACATTTTTATAGTCAAGAGGCCTCCTCCACCACTTGCTTTGCACAACTGTGTCTGAGACGGCTCTGTATAAGCCTAGACTTGTGGAGGAAAATTTCAATTTCTCTTTGGTCAGGGGAAGCCATGGAGCCTCTTTTTTCTCTGTACTGGGGACTGAATCAGGGAAACACCAGGCTCCATCCTGGTGTTATTTATTGACTGACAGCTCGACCTATGAAGACGTCGTCTGAGTTGCAATCCTCCTGTCTCAGCCTCCTGAGGAACTGGGATTATAGATGTACAGCCCCGCACCCAGCCTATGCCAGTTTTTTTGGGGAGCGAATCTAGGGCCTTTGCACTGAGCCGTGTCCCTGGAACTTGCAGTCTTCCTGCCTCAGCCTCCCAAAACGCTAAGATAACAGTCTGTGGCTGCTTTTGTAAAGCAACACAGAGCGCTGTCACTGCACAATTCCAGAGTGGGAAGCCCGATGAGCCCTCGATGGAAGATCTGCATCCGCCTCGCCAGGGACAGGGCAGCTGGGTGACCAAACACACCTTCTGGGATCTGCATGGCGGGTGGCAGGTCTGCTGCAGAGCGCAGCACACGAGCAGGTCGCCAAGACGCCTGCTGACTTCCAAGCTCCAGCAGGCTCTTAGATCCCTGCCATGCCCCTGAGTCACGTGTCACAGCCCTGAGCCACGCCCCCTGGGCCACGCCCATAGCCACTCCCCTAGGCCAAACCTACATGCTTGGTGTGCCATGCCTGGGCCACGCCCCTAAGTCACTCCCCCAAGCCACGCCCCCTGCACCACGTGGCTGGGGCAGGATCATGGCCCCTAGTGGGGTCTCCCCTGCACCCCAGCCCCTCTGCATTTGCATATGGCACCCAGGAGGGCCTGGAACCTCCACTGAACTGCAGGACAAATGCAGAGACCAGCAGGAGGCCAGCATCCTGCCCGGAAGAGCCAGGCCGGGAGATCACCATACAAAGGCTCTTTCTTGGTCCCAAAGACGCCTCCAAAGTCCCAGACCCCAAATTTTCTTTTCAATAATGACCTTCAACTGATTAGACAAGGCCCACCCTCATTACAGCAGGCCAAGTGCTCTATTCAAATTCTGTGAATTTACATACCAGGCTCTTCTAAAAAAAAAAATACCTTCTAACGGCCATATCTGCACATTTGGGAGTCTGGGCCAAATGTCCGGATATGGCATTTTGGTCAAGTGGACACAAATAATTCCCTGAGGAAGATGAGAATGGGGGCGTCCAGAGGCGTGAGGGATTGGGGCATACAGATGGCTGCTCCCAGCCCAGAGGCTGCTCCTCAAGGAGGGTGAAGATTTCAGCATTTGTCCCACAGCTTGGAGCATTTCCTATTAACACCTTGAGGACAGACAGAGCCCAGTACTCAGGCATTTGAGTCCGCAGGCTTGTGGCTTTCTCTTTCCTCTGCAGAGAAAAAAAATCTGTTGGTCCTTCTCCTTCTCCGAGGGGCAGAGCCAGTCCCAGACACTCCAAGCTGCGAGACGGCTGTTCACAGCCTGCAGGGTGCCGACTGTAACTCAGCGGCGTCCAGGACGGAGGGTCGGAGGCTGAGACGAGTGACCCCGCAGACACACGGCCATGAGCGACAGGAGATGCCAGCACTCCCTACTCTCAGATCCAGCCGGCCAGCTCACGCCCTGGTGACCTTCTCCAACCAGGCCCTGCTCCTGTGGTACAGTCAGCCAGGAGCCATCCACGGTGATGCCACCGATAGGCATGGAGCCCACTACCCGGTCACCTTCCACAGACCTGCTCTGATTGCACGAGACTTTGATGGACATTTTAGAGCCAAATCATGCCATAGAGACAGGGCCCAGTTGGAGGAATTAGGTCACTGGGGAAATGACCTGAAAAATTTGTCCCTGACCCTTTCCTCTTCCTTCCCCCACTTCCTGTCCGCCATAATGTGAGCATCTTTCCTCCTCCACACCCATCCACCATGATGATCCTGCCTTGGAGCAGCCGACCATGGACTGACCCTCTGAAACCATGAGCCACTCAGTCTCTCTCTCTCTCTCTCTCTCTGCTTCCTGTCCACCATGACGTGAGCATCTTTCCTCCTCCACACCCATCCACCATGATGTTCCTACCTTGGAGCAGCCACCATGGACTGGACCCCTGAAACTGAGCTGTAATACTGTTCTCCTCCTTTAATTTGGTCATCTCAGTTATTTTTGGCCCCCAAATCTGAGCAACGTGGCACTGTCTGTCCAGAGTCTGCTGGTCCCCTGAGACGACTCACTATCCTGGGCGTGGGGGGCATAAATAAATTGCCTCCCACACCCAGAGATCTCAAAGAGCAAAACCAAGACAGGAGAAGCCCTGAAGAAAGGGCCAGATCTGCATATTCATTCTGGAGGTCAACGAGAGGCCAGCGAGACTGTATTATAATCCATCATGGAGCAGGCTGCATCCAGATGGCCGGGGCAGCAGCGCATGGTGACCCCCGAGTGAGGGGCACTCCAGATGAAATATTGGACTAATGTGACCTGATTTCTCACCCCCACGGAGAGCCATCAAAGAAACTGAGCAGAGTGAAGACAAAAAATAAATGTATATATCCGCAGTCACGGTAACGGCTAGCTGGGAAATGAAGCCACACACAATGACCAGCAGACTCAGCCCTGACTTTATTTATTGCTTTCTTTGTTTCAGATTCTGGGGATTGAACCCAGGAAGTCACACCGAGCTGCCTCGCAGCCCTCAGATCTGCATTTTAAAAGCTAAGGGGTGGCAATGCCACCGTGTTAACCTCGCAGTCCAGGAGGCTGAAGCAGGAGGATGGCACCATCAAGCCCAGCTGGGGGCCTGCCTTGTGACGCTACCCTGCTCTTTTGTTTAGTGTTTTAATTTGTTTTGCTTTTTAAGAGGAAGCCTTCACTTCCTCTAAATCACCAAGAATGAGATTGTGTGGAATTGGCTTGGAAGGCTGAGAACATCCCGTTTGTTCTGTGTGAAAATAGTTTTAAATTTAAGCTTTGTACAATATGTCTAGTTTGGCCATCAGTTATATGCATGTCACCTAACACATATGTTATATGATGCGGTCACGTAGCCATCACTGTGTACATGACTATGATTACATCATAGTGGCTACAGACAATCATTAGTGTACTCATTATAAAATAATTATATAACAGCCACTATGTAAAATGCAAAATACAATGCACAATTCATATAAAACTTTTGTATAATTTTTATATTTTAATATATTTTTATAATAAAACCTGAAAAATAAAACCTCATTTCTGGAAAAGCTGGTAAAATCCAAGCGGACTCTAGATTTGTAAAATGCACTGCACACCAATGATCATTTTATTTTAAATTTTGGTGACCGTCCTGCGAGACATTCAGGGAAGCCAGAGGAGAACCTTGCAAAGACGTGCCATTTTCACCAGTCATCTGAAAGTCTGTAATTGGTCCCAATTTTAAAAATTCAAAGATTTATTCATCCTCTTACAACGTATAAATCTAACAGAGATGAGTCACTTGACATTTTCTATCGTTTTCACATGAATATTCCAGCCACTCAAATCAAGCTTAATTTCACTTCAGAAAAGCTATTAAGAACGTCCAACTCAGACCCAGGATGGCTGGATATTCAGGAGACTCATTATTAGAAACCCAAGTCTCTCTCCTAATGAAATGAATTATGCAAATATGAAAATACCAGAAAGCGAGATGTGGCCTGCAGCATGGATCGCAGCGACATTCCCAACGAGCAGGTTAAAAAGACTCGTCAAAGTCTCCATGTGAGTCAGACATTGAGCCCAAAAGATGGTTTCTCAAAGCATTTTTCATACTGTCCTTTTATTCCTACTTGTCCCTGATTAGGGATTTTTAATCAAATGTCATCTTTTTAAGTATTCGTATACTGTCTGTCCTCCCTCCTGGGCTTCGACTCCACAGATTGTGGGCCACCAAAGAGCTACAGCAAGTTCCCTGACAGGTGACTCACTCTATAGATATTATAATATCACCCTGTCCTTGGTGTTATGTTAGTTTTCCATCATTGTGAAAAAAACACCTAAGAAAAACAAAGCAGAACAGTTATCATTTAACCTGGTTTCAAAGGGTTCAGTCCATGGTGGCTGCTTCAAGTCAGAAACAAAATGGCGGACGGGTGTGGGGGAGGGAAGATGCTCACATCATGGCGGCCAGGAAGGAGAGAGAGACAGACAGACAGAGAGAGGCAGGGACAGAGAGAGAGACAGAAACAGACAGAGACAGCCTGAGTGACTCATGGTATCAGAGGGTTCAGTCCATGGTGAGACGCTCCAAGTCAGAAACAAAATGGCAGACAGGCGTGGGGGAGGGAAGATGCTCACATTATGGCGGCCGGAAAGAAGAGAGAAAATCAAAACCAGAGAGGAAGGGACAACCCAGATAAATCCTGAAGATCACGAGTGCATGACTCACTTCCTCCAACTATGACCGCGGCTCCTAAATTTCCATCAACTTCCAATCTCACCATCGAAGGTGAATCCACAGAGCCCCCATGATCCAATCGCCTTCTAATGTCCTACTCTCTGAACACACGAGCCTTCAGGGGGACATTTTATATCTGCACAATCACAAGTGTAGACCGGAGTCATCCTACCGAGTGTCTCCCAGCATGAGGCGTTTGAGCACCTACATGTTTGGGATTCTCCATGAAGGTGTGAGGCTAACACACCCCATCTCTGGACAATGATTGAGTCCTCTTGACTCCTGGCCTGGCCGCAGCCCTGGGGAGAACCCTCTCACCAGGCCTGGCGGTGTAGTCACGTTAGCCCAGCAGTCTGGGAGGCTGAGGCAGGAGGACGGCACAGTCAAGCCCAGCATGGGGGCCTATTCTGGAGCACTAGCCTGTTCTTTGGTTTAGCTCTTTTTCAATTTGTTTTGCTTGTTAAGACGGGGTCTTGCTATGTAGTCCAGACAGGCCTCGAACTCACTACGTAGCCCGGGCTGGGCTGGAACATGAGGCAGTCGTCCTGCCTCAGCCTCCTGAGTGCTGCGGTTAACTATCCTATCCTTCCCATGAGCTGTCTTTTCGCATTCTGGGCCCCTTTCTCCTTCCCTTCCACTTCACGGCCTTTGGGACTCCCCCTCAGTAACTGCATGGAGGGTGCCGATGTTCACTTTGCTCCTTGAGGCATCTGCGGGCTTGCAGAGACCTGTGGGCACCCGTCTCTAGTACTCCGCTGTGTGCAAACACCACATTTTCTTTATTCGTTCATCTGCTGATGGACGTACAGGCTGCTTCCAAGATTTAGCTGTGATGAGTTGTGCTGTACAAACACAGATGTGCCCGGATGACTGTAATACGATGTCTTTGACTCTTTTGGGAAGACGCCTTGAAGGGGAAGAGCCGGGTTCATTGGAATTTCTAGTTTTGTTTTTGGAGGACGCGCCGTGCTGATTTGCATAGTGGTTGTACTAGTTTTCCTCGCACCCCCAGCGGCATTTGCTATTATTTGACTTCTTGC
>PVJO010033108.1:0-12516 GCA_004026905.1 Hystrix cristata
TGACTAAAGGAGTTATTTTGAACGAAAAAGATTTAGCTGACCAGAAGGAATACTGAAAAACAAAAAGAAGATTTATTTGATCGCTACTGAGAATTTATAAAAGTACATGGTATAAAAATACATCATCCTGATGATTAATTATTTAGGGTATTGTTAGAACATTCTCATTTCTACTAAAGTAAGCATATGACTAACTCGGCACAATTTTCCCCCGAAATATAAGGAAAACAACGTCAATATCTATTTTGAGCATCGGTCAGTAGCATTTTCATAATGACTGGATGAATTCAGCCCTGTTTTATTTATTAGCTGTGGAACTGTTTTATTGTGAATGAGGTGGACTCAGTACAACACAGGCAAGCCAGGCTGTTGTTGGCACACTGCTCTTTGCATCCTGTCAACACATTTTTCTCTGCCTCTGGATGATACCTGAGGCACATGGAGGGTGTCACTACTCCGGTCATCGAATAATATCAACATGTAGGCTTATTTTTTTCACTTATTACAAATTTCAGTCTTATTATGAGAAACTTTCCAACTTAAAGCAGTTTAAAGCTTCTCATTCCCCAAAGACTTGCCTTAGTCTAGAACTCTGTAGCATGAAAAGGGATGTACAGCCAGTTCTTCACCTTTTCTCTATTTTTTTCTTTCATTTTTCCTTCCTAGTTGACTGTGTTACTCCTGCATCCTCTAGAGTTGTGGAGGGTTGGGGTTGGGAAGAAAGGAAGGGGGTGAAAAAGAAGCTTATTGGTAATACATTTGAAATTGGTTTCAGTGCACATCAATACCAGATGCTGGTATTTTGTAAACTAGTGAGGTGTTACTTGTCTGCTTTAGAGGGGAGGTCCCTGCAAGTTCTTTTACTGGAGACTTGCAATTGTAATTTCTTTGTACAGTTTCAGCTGACTGCTGAAGAATCACCCCAGTTTCTACATTCTGATGGTCTGCGTTCAGATTTTCTCTCCTCTAGGTAGTTTGGAGGGGTCGAATCCCTTTCAAGGCTCCTCATGGGTGGTCCCCCTTTGAGAGTTCCACGTTTGCTCTCAGAAAACAAGCATCTTTGTTCTGTGTTGAGTGGAAGGTCATTAACATGCCCACTTTGCTTCTGTCTTCACTCTGCCACCAAAGACTGTGCAGATCTCTCCCTACTTCAGAAGTTTCTCAAGCATTATCAGTTAAAAGAACCTACGTGAAAATACATGCCATATGGTTCTTTCGGAAGCCTTATTTGTAAAGCTAGTTGAGGGAAGAACTCCTTTTGTTTCACCTTGGTGAAAAAGTAGGAATACACAATTTTTTCTACAATTATCTTAAATATTTTAATACTAATGTTTCTAAATAAACTAAGAATCCCCTTATATACATTTATCATGGGTGGTAGGCCGAGTTTTACTAAGGTAAACTTTCATATAAAATTGTTTGATGTTTCTCTTCAGAATACATGGTAATCCGTATCTTTGTTACCAACTTGGGTCCCTGCTGATTTGTAATTTAGGGTTTTGTTTTTAAAGTCTTTGTTTTTACCAGGAGTTCTAGGTTCACAGAACAATTGTGAGACAGTTACATTGGTATCTCATACATTGCTGCCTCCCCTACTCACAGCCTCCACCCGTTATATGTATTCCCATGAGATTACTATTTTTGTCACATTGGATGACCCTACCCTAAAACATCATTATTACCTGAAGTTCGTAGTTTGCACTGGTGCTCACAGAGCAATTACTTTGTGTAATATATTCTATGGGTTTAGGTAAATGTGCCCGGACATGGGCCTATAACTGAAGTATCATCTAGAGTGTTTTCATCAGCCTACAAGTCCTTTACTCTGTTTATTCATTATTCTTTCTTCCTGAACCACTGGAAATCACCGATCTTTTTTACTATCTCCATAAATTTGCCTTCTTCTGGATTACAGAACATAGCTAGAATCATACACTATAAAGACTTTTCAGATTGCCTTCTTTCACAGAATATATTATTCAAGTTTCCTCAGTGTTTCTTTTTTGACTTGATAGATCCCTTCGTTTTAACTGTAAATAATATTCCATTCTCAGAATATAGCATAATTCATTCAATTTATTTATCCATTCACCTCTTGAGGAACATCTTGGTTGCTTCCATATTTTGACACTTCTAAATAAAGCTGACATAAACACCTATGAGCAGATTGTTGTATAAACAGACTTTTACTTCATTTGGTAAATACCAAGGAGTGTGAGTGCCAGGTCATATGGTAAGAGTATGTTTAGATTCACAGGCAACTACTAAACTCTTTTGCAAAATATCTGCACCATTTTTCATTCTCATTAGAAATGAATCAGAGTTCCTGTTCCTCCACATCCTTGTTAGAATTTGGTGATATCAGAGTTATGAAAATTTGGCTTTTCTGGTAGTTCTGTAGTGGTAATGTGTTCAAATCTTTAAATCTTTGATAATTTTCATACTGTCAAAAATATCTATTTCACTGGACCTTTTAATATTATCTCTAAAAACAGGATGATCATGTATGTTGTAATTGTTGTAAGGTCTGAGAAGTAGAAGGGTGGTTGTTATTGGGACACAGGCCTAAATTTATCCCCAGGAACACTGTGCAGTGACTGGGGACATGTTCAGTTATCATAACAAAGGAATGTGGGGATTGAAGAGTGAGGCTGGTAGGAACCCAGGGTGGTGCTAAACATCCCACAGTGCAAAAGACAGCCCTACATCAAGGAATTGCCCAGCCCAAAACATCAGTGATGATGTTCTAGTTGGCAAATCGTGTTTCAGAAATACACTAATTCATTGTATCTGTTTATTCCTCACAAAATTCTGAGAGAGCAAAAGACAGAAATGGAGAACGAAGGAGGGAGGGAAGGAGGGAGGGAGAGAGAGAGAGAGAGGGAGAGAATTAACTCTATTTACAGGAAATAAAAATTGAAAACAGATGTTTTCTCAAGGATATAAATAACAGACACCAGTTTGCAGCTGCCTTAAATGTCGTTCTTGCTTCTCAATATCTTAATTCACATCGACTTGTGGGTCTAGCATATTGCCTGGAATGTGGCCTGCCCTCCATGAAGACTTTTTGACTGAAAGGCTGTGTACTTAGATAGCTGGATCTCCCAGGGGCTCGGGAGAGAGAAAATCCATATTTTGAGAGCACTTCCAGGGTTTTAAGTGCTGCACCAAGCATTTCATCTTTAGTCTTTATAACAGTGCTCAGTGGCAGATAATACCACTCTCCAGTAAGAAAACTGAGGCTTCAAATGGCCAGACAAGCATTTGAACACAGGACCCTCACTTTGTCTTGAATTAGAACTTGTTTCATGTTTTTCTTCTTTTTTTTTTACATTTCCAGAATTAGAATTCTTATTGCCCTTACACAATCTGATGGCTCAGGTTGAGCAAAAGTCCTTGCCTGTTTTAAGAAATAAGCAATCATATTATTCCTGATATTCTAAACACATTTCTACCAAACACTAACTCTTAAGTGAGTCTAGCAAGAGAACTCTTTTTTATTCGATGGCAAGTGAGTTATTTAGTATCCAGTGTTGCTCACATGTCCCAGAAGCATTTTCATCATAGTGTATGGGGTGTTTTTCTGATTTCGTTCTTTAATTTTCTCTTCCACAATCAGAAATTTATAAAGGTTGTAAAAATAATTAATTATGCACAGTCTGTACATGAGAGCAGGCATTCCATGCATATCATTTCTTTATAAGGAATCAGTGGTTGCTGCATTCCAAAAGTTTGATGTCACATCTAAGGTATAAGAAACATAACAAACCAAAACAGATAAGCACAAAATACACAATACTGTGTATTCATATTTTATACTCCCAACTACTTCCAAGTTGGAGGACCTTCTGAAGAATATATCATAAAATACAGCTATAAAAAATATATATGATAGGTGCTGTAAGTAAAAGATAAATACCTATAATGGGAGTTGGCCTACTTTATGAAAGGGACCAAACAGTGAAAATATTTATTCGTGTGGGCTAGCGACATAATCCCTTACACAATTTTAACTTTATTATCATAGCTCGATACACTGAATGTATAAGAAGTAAGTGTGACTGTGTTCCTAAAATCTTTATTTTCATAATCGAGTTGTGGGCCAGAATGGCTAGAAAACCACGGTTTGCTGAGCCCTGTTTTATTTTTTTTTTATTTGTTTTTTTTTTTTTGGTGGTGCCAGGGATCGAACTCAGGCCCTTGTGCTTACAAGGCAAGCACTCTAATCACTGAGCTAAATCCCCAGCAAGCCCTGTTTTATAAGAATGATTTAATTCTTATAAATACTGTGGTTGAGAATTATGTTATTAGTCTTTTATTAATTATAAGAGATTTCTCTACCATTAGAATTTCTGAATTTTTTATAGCACTGACTTGCCCTGCTTAAAGAAAGAAAACATCTTTTTCTGTTCATTTTAAACAGTTACGTAGATTTCTTCTTCAATGGTCTGTTTGTATGAGAAAACTAAAAGGTAGACCCAAAATAAGTCTTTTGTTCCCCCATAAACTGAACATGTTGAAATCAGATCTCTCTTGAGGGAACACTCTGAAACACTAAATATACTTGAATAGCAAAAACAGAAGTCCTCTACATACTAGAATAAACTAAGCATAGTGATTATATCTGAAATCAAACAAGCATCAAAAACAAATCAAATGCTCTAGCAAGTTGCTTAAATTCTCTTAAGTCTCTTCATTTTAATTCAAAATTAATGCTCTCAATTTTGGCTTTCCTGTAAAATGAAGAGAAGCACTAATACAGGGAAGCGTTGTTTTTCCCAGGAAAACTGTATTTTTTCCTCCTCTTTTCACTTTCTGCATTTGTTAGACTGTTCCACATGGCAAGAAATAAAGACCAGACCAGGTCATGTTGGTTAATGGGGATTTATTTTAAAGTTACATGGAAAGTAATGAGGACACGAAAAAGTCCCCGCAACCAAGCAGGCAGGTCCAATGCTGAGGCGAAACACCACTCATCATGGTTCCACACACAGGAGCTCTAGTCCACAGCCAGCTATTCTTGGAATCCAGCTCCAGCATTAATAATCCCTCATGCTTCTGGATCAGTTCTTCGCATTTCCTTTACTTTTAATTTTGTGCCTGGCCACTTAGCTAAATTCCATCTCCTCTGTCTTAGAGCTTCTTTCTTCTATTTTCTACTTACTCGGCATCCTTACTACTGCATATTTTCTACTTATTACTGACTGTATGCCTACCTTTTATTGACCCCTGCTACTCCTGTTTCAAATGCAAACCCTGTTGGTTAAGAGAAATTGACAGAGTTTGTGATTTATTATAGAATGTAAGATTGACTCAGCACCAGAACACCATGTAGATAATGACCAAGATTGTGCCTTTGGTGCTGGTGCCTTTACCTAGGTAAACAAATGTTGCCTCAATGGCAGGATAATGTGATACAGTAAATGGACTTCTAGGGCTGGGGGAAAACCTCAGACATGATATTAGTGAATCAGAACATTAATCCCCAGAACACATTGGAGAAGTTTTTCCCTTTGGAAAAACCAAATAAATCCCATTTATTTTTGAATTTTAAATAATACTTTTTGTAGTCAGGTGGAATGTTTGTCCAAATTCAAGCACACATTTATTTTCATTGTCTTATTTTATGTGATTATTAATAGTTTTTCATATCTGCAGTGTATGGGAGAACATGTATCTATTTCTGTTTTGGAATTTTAATACTTTAAAGTTTTAAATATATTTTATCGAGTTTGATCTGTATAAGAATTTGCATTGTATTTTTTAATGTCAGGAAAAATGTACACTGATGTTACTACTAATGAAGATGTATGCTTTTAAAAATTACAAGTGGTTCTTTTTGATTTTTTGTGAGAACTATTCTATGTGTTAAGGTATATATTATTGCAGAAAAATTGCATCACATCTGTCTTATAAGAATTTCTTGAAAATGTGAAAGGAAAACTTTCTAGTCTTGGAATAAGTAGTTGATAAATTGACATTTTGCTGTTTAAAATTCATGCAAAATTATATTTTGGCTTATAAAATCTTATAATCTTCTAAACCGTTATATTATTGTAATTAATGAATGATCTTGGAAAGAGATATAAATATGGAAAACCTGTTTTTTATTTCTATTTGAAAGCTCCAATTATTTGAGTACCTTTCATTGGGATCATTTTCCTAATTAGCATTCCAAACAAAAGTATTTTTGGTACTTCATTAAACAGGATAAATATCCATATTTGTCTCTGCATAAGAAATGCCAAGTAATCAATGAATATTATAACAGCTCAATGAAATATTTTTGTAAACACTCAGTGATTGATTGCATTCTGCCCAAGTCAATTCCAGAAGAACTGCAGAACGGAGAAGGATTCGGATATACCGTCATGTTCCGGCCTGTTGGCTCCACAACTTGGACCAAGGAAAGAGTAGCACTTGTGGAGTCATCGAGATTTGTCTACAGAAATGAAAGCATCATGCCTCTTTCTCCTTTTGAAGTCAAAGTGGGTGTATATAATAATGAAGGAGAAGGACCTCTGAGTACCGTGTCCATTGTCTACTCTGGAGAAGACGGTAAATTGTTTTCTGCTCTGAAATGGATTTCCTGAGACTTTGTGCACATTTTGCATGCTGTTTTCCTTGCACTACTCTGTTAAAGATAGTTGTGTCTTTTCCTGGGTGGTAGAACCTCAGCTGGCCCCAAGAGGAACATCTGTCCAGAGTTTTTCTGCTTCTGAAATGGAAGTTTCCTGGAATGCTATTGCCTGGAATAGAAACACTGGGAGAGTTCTGGGCTATGAGGTAATCTGCCTTAATTGACCTCCTACGAATGTGCTAGCTCACCATATAGTAGCTCCTCTGCAATAGTCCTGGGTCACTGAACTAATTCTTAGAATATAGTAAAATATATGTGTGTGTGTGTGTGTGTGTGTGTGTGTGTAGGCAGCTTTTCATTACTGTAACAAAATACTTGAGATAATCAACTATAAAAGATTTATTTTGGATCCCAGTTTAGAAGGTTTCAGTCAATTGTTGGTTGACCCATTGTTTTAGGGATGGGGTGTCAGTACTGTACATTGCGGTGGGAGCATGTGGCAGAGAAATCTGCTCACCTCGTGGCAGCCCGGAAGTAAGAGGCAGGAAGGGGCCAGAGTCCCAGTATCTCTTTCAAGGGAGTATCCCCAGGGACCGAACTTCCTCTTACCAGGCCCCAGCTTCAGAAATTTCCACCAGCTCCCAGCAGTGCTGTGGGCCTGGGACCCAGCTGTCATTGTGTCTTCACACAATCCAAATGATATTAATATGTCCAAATGATAGAATCCAAATGATAGCAATGTGTAAAGCTAACACGAAATGAGAGGAATGCAGTGTTTTCAAATAGTCTTAATCAGGTTAACACATGATTCCCATTTTTCAAGGCACAGAGATTGAGTTAAGATGACTAAAGTTTAAAGATGTGCTTTTTTACATTGCAGCTGCTGTTAACTTTAATGCATTGAAATTTGTTAAGAGGACAGATAGCATGTTAAGTGTTCATACCACAATAAGGTTATTGTCTTTAATTGTCAAGCAACTGTCTTTTTCTAATTATTCAAAGTACAGTCGTTGTGTTTCTTGGGGAGAGATAAAGTCTAATTCTCAGTAATTTTGAACCAGAGAGGAATTTGACTGGGAAGCCTGCTCTGTGGATTGCAGTGTGATTTAAAAATTTGTGACCATCTAGGATCAGAGCTAAGAGATGAGAAAAACCTAGATCCTTGTTAATCTGATCCTTCTTGTCTATATAGAATGAAGTAAATCACATTTGGAGGTTTTGTTTTTACAAAGTTAAGAGATGAGAATGTGTAAAAAAAGAGTCATTAAACACTCATTGTTTTTCAATTTGAAAATTCAGTGAGTCATAAAAATGGATGAATATGGCTTATTGCCTTTTGAAGATAGAATAAGTTTTATTTCAAACATCTCTAATTTTTCCTTGCACTTTTTTCTTTTTACATGAATCCTCTGATAAGTACAATAAAAATTTAAACTCACATGAAATGTATCTTTGTCATTCTATACCTAGAATGCCATACCTCTTAACTGAATGCTGTTTATTTCTCAAGGGTTATCTTTCATCTCCTCTTCCTCTGAACTTTTCTCTGATCAATGTTGTCCTTCTTCAAATTCTTACAACATTTTTTCTATATCATGTCTTTGTGAAGCATTCCACACTTTCTTTTCACATTTATATTCTAACCTCCTAGCTAGATTATAAAGAGCTTAAAAGCAGACAGTAAAATTTTATTCTCTTTTGTCTTTTTTAACGTGTCTAATACAATACTAACACATGCTAAAGGATTAATATAAATTGAATTATTAATTAACTTGTAAGTCAAAGAACTGTAAGGGAAATGGTAGTAGCAAAATATTATTAAAGTCTTTGATTGGTGGCATGAAATCTATTTTGTTTTAACTTATTATACACACTGTGTTAAACTTATAACATTTAGAGAGCTCTAGAATTACTTTATTTTGGTAATCTAAAAGATCCCAGGCTCTCTCATTTTCACTGAGAATATATAATCACATACAGTATTTTTTATTTCCTTCCTAAAAATGGTAGACATTAGTTATTTTATGGTTATGGTATATCAATTTTGAATGGAATACTTTTTTGTCATTTGTACACCTATTTTCCTCCCTTGCCCCTTGTGGAGTTAATATTTATTGGAAGACAATGCATTATTTTTTTTTTAATAATCAGGTATTATACTGGACAGATGACTCCAAGGAATCCACAATTGGTAAAATTCGAGTTAGTGGAAATGTTACAACCAAAAACATCACAGGGCTGAAAGCAAATACAATTTACTTTGCTTCTGTGAGAGCTTACAACACTGCTGGGACTGGACCCTCAAGCCTCCCAGTCAACGTCACCACCAAAAAGTCTCGTAAGTACACCTCACACTCTAGGGGACAAGAACCCTCTATGAATAGAAACATGTTGATTATACTGCCTGTTCTGTTAGTCAGTTTGTCCCATAATTATAGATAACTATTGAAACCTTCAGGTGCAAAACTTATTTTGATCTTTTCAGAATTCCAAAAGAGGAAGTGTGCTGAGTATTTAGGTGAAAGAATATTTACAGTTATGTTTTCTCATATCAGAGAAACAATTCGATGTGTGGTCATGAGTGTCTGATTTATTTTGCTTAGTAGTATATTCTCAAGGAACATCCATTTACATACAAATGACTCTAGTTTATCCTTCTTTATGGCAGTGTAGTACTCCATTGTGTAGAAAAGCCACATCTTCTTTAGCCATTCATTGGTCGTTGGACATTTGGGTTGTTTCCAAGACCTAGCTATTACAAACTGCACTGCTATAAACATGGTTGTCCATATATCTCCATGGTATGACGATTTTAACTCTTCTGGAAAGATCCCCAGTAGGGGAATAGCTGGATCAAATGGAACCTCTAGTTCTAGTTGTTTGAGGAATCTCCATATTGATTTCCACAGTGGCTGGACCAGTCTGCATTCCCACCAACAGTGGAGGAGGGTTCCTTTCTCCCCACAGCCCCGCCAGCATTTGTTGATGGTTGATTTTTTCATAGATGCGATTCTTTCTGGAGTGAGGTGGTATCTTAATGTTGTTTTGATTTGCATCTCTCAGATGACTAGTGATGTTGAACACTTTTTCATATATTTATTTGCCATTTTTATTTCTTCATTTGAGAAATGTTTATTCATTTCAGTTGCCCATTTTTGGATTGGGTCTTTAAATTTGGGAAGTTTAATTTTTTCGAGTTCTTTATATATTCTAGATGTTAGACCTTTGTCTGATGGATAGCTAGTAAAAATTTTTTCCTCCATTCTGTGGTTTTTTGTCCTGCTCTATTGGTGATTTCTTTTGCTGTGCAAAAGCTTTTTAGTAGCATGTGGTCCCAAGCACTGATTCTTTGTATTGTTTCCCGTGTGGTCTGGGTTCTGTCCATAAATTTTTTCCCAACCCTATGGATATCATATAAAAGGAAGATAATATACAAAGGAGAGGAGTACCAGAAAGAGGGAAGAGGGGAAAAGCAGGAAGGGAAAAAAACGGAAAGAAAAGGGAAAGGGAAATCATGGAGAATTGTAAACAAACCTGCTATAAATAGGGATGGAGGGAACAGAAGGGAGGGGAGAATAGGGGGGGAGAACCAAGAGACACCATGTACAGGTACAAAACAAACATGTTAAATGTGATCAATATATGGACAATGTACCAATACATGTTCTTGGTTAAAAGAAAGAAAGAAAGAAAGAAAGAAAGAAAGAAAGAAAGAAAGAAAGAAAGAAAGAAAGAAAATGTCTAGCAGATAACCAACTCCAAATAATCATAAAAAAAGAAATAAGAATATAATCCTTAAAAACAGTGATGCTAATGCTGTCCCCCCCAAATAAATTTAAAAACTGACCTCTCGGGCTGGGGATTTAGCTCAGTGGTTAGAGTGTTTGCCTTGCAACCACAAGGCCCAGAGTTTGATCCCCAGCACCAGAAAAACCCAAAAAAAAAACAAAAAAACAATAAAAACTGACCTCTCAATCCGAGGTTCATTAGTTAATTGGTTACTTAATCTTTCAGAGCCTCAGTATCTTTGCCCATGAAATTTAAAAAAAAATGTATATCTCTTCATAGAGTTCTGTTCAGAGTTGAAAGAGATAATAACAAGTGAACCTACTACAGTAAGTGCTAAGTGGTTGCTTGTTTATCATTTGAAATCTTGACATGTCTTTGTAGGAAATCACATAGGTTATCGGAAGCCCATGTGTCTAAGAATGAACTCTCTTGCTCCTCCTTGTCTCCCTCGATAATTATTGGGTGTCTTTCACATATTCAGGATCTACTAAATAAAAGATGAGCATTGATTTTTTTGAAGTGTATATCATACTTTATTGTCTTAATTTCTTTATACCATGTGCCTTAGTTACTGTTTTGTTGCTAGGACAAAATACCCGACACCCACAAGTTAAAGGAGGAAAGGTTTATTTCAGTTCACAGTTTGTAGAGGTTTCGCCCCATAGTTAGCTAATTCAAAGGCAGGGCAGCATGGCAGAGAAGCATGGCAGAGAAGAAACCATCCAGTGCAGAGTGGGAAGCAAGGAGCCTTCCTTTGCCTTTTATCCGATCCAGGCTACAAACATTTTGGGTGGTGCCACCCACACCCAGAGTGGGGATTCCATTGTCCACACCCAGATCTATGATAAACCAATTTAGTTATCCCACACCCTTAATCCAAGTATCATCTGCCCTAATCCAGCATCACACACCCACAATCCCAGCCACCTCCCGAAAGCCACACCTATGCGCTCTGTAGGTTTTGAGGGGGACATCCAGATACAAGCCATAACATCATGTGTTGGACAATTTAGGTGATGGACTGATTGGGCTTACCTTTGCCCTCTGAGTTGTACATTACACACACAATCTAGAATATGAGGCATAATGACAAATTGGCAAAGATCTTATTTTATATGACTTAGTAGCTTTAAAGTGTATTTTTTGATTGCTTAGTGTTTGTATATTCCTTATAGATTATAGATGAATATAAATTATGCATACACTATCAGGCAGCTGATCTGATAACTGAGATGGCTACTAAATGACTAGAGGGTGGTTAGCATATATAGCATGGATACAGGGGACAGAGGGGTGACTTATGTTTTAGGTGGGCCAAAGCAGGACAGCAGGAGATTGCATCACAATACTCACTACAGCATCCAATTTAAGACCTATGAATTGTTTATTTTTGGAGTTTTTCATTTAATATTCTTCGATTGTGTCTGAATATGGATTAACTGAAACCATGGATGGTAAAGCTGTGGATAGAGGGGAAAGGCTACAATAGTTGCTGAAATTTGAGAAAGACTAAGACATATATCCTCTGCCACTCATAAAGAGGAAAAACCTAGATTACCTAAACATTTTACTGAGTAAGAATAGATGATTGAGAAGAGCTTGGTAAGTAATGGTGAAGTGTTTTTTTTTTTTTTCTTATGCATATGTTCGTCATGGTTGAAAAGAATTTAAAAATCTGCTTAGTTAACATGCCCTTGATTAAAAAGATGATCCGGTTATAGCCTCTCCGTCAGAGCAGTTTTCAGAGACTGGTGTACCAATTCTGGGGACATCCCTGACTCCTGACATGAAACAGAACAAGACATTCCATTTTTATGCTTTGAGGTTTTTATCTGTTACATGGAAATTCTCTCTGCTCTCACTCTCTTCCTAAATTATCCATGAAGTGAAAGTGAGGTGCTGAACATGAGTGCATGTTGGAAAATACAACATACTACAGAACTTCCAAGAAGGAAAGAAATGAGCAAAAGTCTTTCTAGAGGGTGGTAATTGTGGACTGAAAATTTTTGAACTAGTTCTGCTTCAGTCCACCAAGCTTGAGACTAGCTGGGCTCTGACTCATTCTCAAGAATGAATTAGTTGGGCTGGAGATTCAGCTCAGTGGTTAGACTGCTTGGCTAGCAAGCATAAGGCCCTGAGTTCAATCC
>PVJO010033109.1:0-12461 GCA_004026905.1 Hystrix cristata
TACCCATTAACAATGAATGGTTAAGTCAACATGGCACCTCCATACAGTGAATGCTACGCAGTAATTAGAAAGCATGAGGCAGTTCCATAGTAGTTATAGGGCAGGAAGTTCCAAACATATTGCTAAGTGGGAAAAAAGCCAGATGATGAACAGCACATATAGTTTAAAAGTAGAACTGTCCCTACCCATACATTTACAATATGTATGTGGGCGTGTATGTGCATGGGGTATCTCCGGAAGGACCCACAAAAACTAGGACAGGCCCCAGGAGCTGAGGAGCACCTACTAAGGCAATGACTGCTCACTTCAAACTCCTCAAAGCCTTTAAATTTCAGACCACATGTCTATATGACCTACCCCAAGGTCACCAAACATAACCTAAAGACACAAAAATGGTTAAAAACCAAAAAGAACCAGTAATTAGAAATGTCACAGCTAGGGCAGCATAGGTCCTAGCTACAATGGCAGTGACAGGGGGATGATAAAGGTGGCTCTGCCCTGAGTCATTTTCTCGGCCATCAGAAAGTCTGAACTGTTACTCTATTTGTCAAAAGCCCAATTGCCCACAACGCTCTCAGTGACTCTGACCTCAACTCGCGAGTGATGGGGAAGGACAGCGCTACTGTCTCTGAATTAGACACGCTGGTTTCAAGAGAGCACACACAGTGAGCCTCTTCCCTCTAAGGACCAGGAAACACAGCAGATCCCAGAGCAGCATCATGGAATGGAAACATGCCAGAACAAGGCCGCAATGTTCTCCGAGATGCTGAGGGTGTGTGGAACACAGAATCTGTCAGCACACCGCCTCATTTCAGGTCAAAAGTGAGGCTGCTGCCCGCTTGGCTTCAGGAGCCGGCCGAGATCCAGGCACAGACCTCCAGGCTCTGGCCCCTCGCTCTCGGCGGGCAACAGATACAGGCAGATCCCTTCTCCCTGCTAGAGGACTCACTCCTCTGACTTCTAGGTCTCGGCTTCAACGAGGCCGTGCTGGCTTCGAGGGAAGCTCCCATCCAAGATGTGGTTTGTGCAAAGATTTAAAGCTGGTCCTGTCGCGCCCCAACTCAGGCAAGGGCCAGCGCAACTCTGGGCTCACCACAGCATAGGCAGAGCTCTGGGTGAAACTGCACAGGAGCCTGGCTTCTCCCTCTACATGCTGCTACTTTGCCCCCACCTTCCCTGTTTCTGTGCCCTTCCCTCCCCCATCCTCTCCTTTCCCCCAGCCTGCTCTGTACAGCCTGAAAGCACATGCATCCCCTTCCCCAGATGAGCGTGCCAGGAAATCACCTGCAACGCAATGCCAAGAGTCTAAAAACTTTTGGGTTCAACTGTGTCCCCCCAAAGAAATCTTCAAGTCCTAACTTCTACTACCTGCGAATGTGACCTTACTTGCAAATAGGTTCTTTGTAGATGTCATCAAGTTAAGATGAGGCAATAGTGGATTACAGTGTGCCCCAAAGCCAAAAATTGGTATCCTCGTAAGGAGATAATAGAAGGAGACGTGGGAAGAGAAGGGACACAGAAGAAGGGAGACCACGTGCAGACAGGTGCAGAGATGGGGCACCGCAGCCTTAAATTAGGGATGCCAAGGACTGCTGGCAACACAGGAAGGAGCCTCCGCTCGAGCCTTCTGAAGGAGCATGACTCTGTGGGCACCTTCACTTCAGACTTCCGGCCTTCGGAACTGTGAATGAATACATTTCTGTTGCTTAAGCCACCCCACTGCGGTGATTTGTTATAGCCCCCTCGCCCTGCAAATTAACAGAGAAAGACGGAGAGAAAATCCATTCAGAGCATCCCTCTCCTTGGTGCAGGGAAGCAAGCGTGCCAGCAACTTGGTTCCTACCTGCGCAAGGGTTCTGCCAGCATATGCAGGGAAGATCCCGAATAAACCATAAACACAATCCCACGGGGCTGGAATTTATGAAAAAGGAGAGACAACAGCTCTGTCGAGTTTGTCAAGGTATCAGCCTACACAGGTAGTATCCAGGCCCCGCGCTGCAGCCTCTCTCCCGCTGGTCAGCTCACCAAGCAGCACCCGCGCTGCAGAGCATGGAATTCAATTCAGGTCGGCACCTCGAGGCGGCCAGAGCCCGGGCCGAGCAGCGGAAGCAGCTGCACCAAGTCAGCTAAAATAAGCCTCATCAGCTGGGTTGCAATTAACCAAAAGAGCAAGTCTCTCAGTTACCATGAATAATCAAGAGGAGGTGACATCCCAAGGCAAATGACAGACTTTCTGCCCAAGCCACCTGCCCAGGAATATCCAGCCTGCCCGTCTCTCCAGGTGGATGCACCCGGAGAAGTCTTCGCAGCACCTCTTGGAAGATCGCCCCTCGGTGTAGCTGATTGCCACACTCCCCAAGAACAGCCAACCACTGCAGAATTTTATAGCCTCGTAGACTCAAGACGGATTGCTATGTACAGGCACCAAACCTATAGCTGTGATTCAACACCTGCAGAGAAAATGTTGGGTTGTACTCCTCTTCGTTCTGCACCGGGGTGCTGACTCAAAGTGCCCTTTGAAGTTGACAGGACCTATATCAATGAACACTAGGAACAGAACCCTATGTGCCAATTTCCAGCATTCCCAAGTACTTCAAAAAGATGAGGCCAGGCAGGAAGTTCAAAAGAATATGCCCTCAACTGCAGCATGCAATCTGCCAAATTATAGGCACAGCCTTGTCACACAGGATACGCTGAGCAGGTGCTTTTGTGAACGCCTCCTTCTTGCCAAGAAGTCCCTGCTGAGAAGTAATAGGAATTTCCAGCTCCCTAAGGATCTCTTGTTCCTCAGAGCTATTACTCCCTAAGTTTCTAGCACTTAGACATACAGGATTTAGCACCTGTTTCTCTCAGAAATACTTGCTAAAAACAGATCTGCCAAAAGGCCACCTCTAAAATTAGTCATATTTCCTGCTCTGCAAAACATAGTAAATGGTATTTTTAGTAACTCCTTCACTCCAGGTAGCTGGCACTGTCGTGCTCTGTGTGTGACTACTGGCAACTCACCACGCAGGCAACCCTTATTTTTAGCCCAAAACTAGCTCTAATGAAAGTGATAAACATGCTTTAAAAAAAAATAGCCAAGGCTTAGAGTGAGATAGTTAAATATCTTAACCAATCATTTCGTGTAGCCAACTTTGACTCTTAATCACAAAGGAAGGTAATGATGGCATCGACCATTTGTTCTTAAAATGCAGCTTGGCTTTTTTTATTTACTTGTTTTGGGGTTTGGTTTTTTTGGAGTTTTGTTTTGTTGGTTTTTGTCTTTTGCCTTCCACCAAACCAGCTCTACACCTTAGATATACTTACACTTTTCTTAACCAAGCTTTTCCAACTACTTTTTGTCAACTTTTAAAAATGTGGTAAATTGAGTTCAATCCCCGGCACAAAAAAAAAAGAAAGAAAGAAATTGTGGTAATTACCCTCTATGTACCAAAGACTGCACGTGTCTTAGGTATCAGGAACCCTATCAGGGGCGATGTGCACAGGTCTCTGGGTCTCTCAGAGTCACTGCTCTGCATCCCCGCTAGCAACTTTGCTCCGTCTCAAAGCCACAGGCAGCAACACTCCGCAGCTTCTAATCCTGTGAGCATTTTCCCTGGTCTGTAAGCACCAGTTTAGGAAATCCCTGGCTAAGAACATGCCAATTAAGAATTTCACTTAATCAAACGAATGTTTCTTTTTAAAGCCAGATTTACAGAGACTACAATAACTCAAAGGCAAAGGAGAAAAATTAGGTCTCACCCCATAGCCATCCTCTCAAGCAGTAAAGGGTTATCTAGATTCAAATTACTTCCAAACAACTTCAGAGGACAGGCAGGTAAAATATTTTCCCTTTGGCAAAAGGAGCCTCTTGGTAAGATAGGATCAAAACTGCAATGGAAGTCAGGAGAAAGGGGCTCCTTTGTTATGTGGACTCAGGCTGTAATTCCTGGCAAACCACAGAGGATTTCGCCCAAAGCATTTTGGAAATGCACACTAACTCACAACACACACACAGACACACACACACACACACACACACACACGTGAATGCATGCACACACACACCTGCACCACCACCATCAGCATTCAATCATCGATACTCTGGATTTTGGCACAAGTCACCCAACACAAAGTGTACTGCTTGAGAATGCAGTCACGAAACAGAAAAGCTTGGGGTGCCCTTTATTTTCTCTTTCTGTCTCACGAACTGATTTCCCAAGACAAGCAGCCCTGAATCCTTCCATGCATGGTAGGTCAGGGAGGCTACACCTATTTCTCACTATAGTATGCATGACTTTATTCCTCTTCCCACGAAGTCTGTCCTTTAAAAAAGAAAGGGAAATGTTTTATCCAAAAAGTGTGTGCCCCAAGAAAAGAAGAAATGGGGAGAAGGTGCCTACCACTTTCGTTTCACATCAAGGGTTCCCCATACCCAAAACAAGAGTGGGAATAGGGACTCATTAACCAGTGATCCTTC
Source organism: Hystrix cristata (assembly GCA_004026905.1). Classification (NCBI taxonomy): domain Eukaryota; kingdom Metazoa; phylum Chordata; class Mammalia; order Rodentia; family Hystricidae; genus Hystrix; species Hystrix cristata. The sequence goes on from PVJO010033109.1 coordinate 4,463, forward strand.
CCAAGCAGTCACACTCACACACACACACACACACACACACACACACACATTTTAATCTCTACAATCTGTTACACCCCACATCCATTAGTTAAGCATTAAAGGTGTTGGATGTTGGATTCAGGAGATGAACACCAAGAGCCATGAGCAACACCACTGTTTCTTTAAAGCTTGCACTTGACTTAGTTAACATCCAGGTTTCTTCTGGTGCTGGAAGTCCTGGAGCACTGATTCTCACGCTAGAGAAAAACACAGCAGGAAAACCAAATGTTTCAACATAAACATCCTCCCCTGGCCTCTTCCTCCCCACCAAGAACCACAGTCCTTAACTAGTTCAAATCAGCTGGCCCAGGGAGATCATTTTACATCCAATTAATACGTCTTCTCAATGCAAACATGAAATGAGATTCATCATTTTAGAAAGATAAAAGTGAGAGGAGACAGGAGCTGAGCATCAAGGGGGTCACCAGGCTCTTCATTTGGAACCCATTTGGGCAATAATTTCCTGCCTTCGGGGTGGGGTGGCAGCACAGGCTCCAGAAGTCAAGACTGGGGGTAGGGACCAAGCTCTGGATACATCTCAGACAGGTCAGCCAAGGCCAAGAGCTCTATGTTATGGAGCACAAATGCAGGGGCGAGGAGCCTGAGACACCGCCCAACACCAGGAAGTGGACAGAAGCCACAGAACTGGTGCAAGGAGCAGGCGAGACGCCGGGACTCTGTTTGCCACTGCATGGTCAGCATAAGGGCGCATCTCTTTTTACTACCTTTTGAGAAGAAATATGCATGACCAGCCTAACTTCTATACCTTTCAAATGCAAGTAAACTTCTAGCACCTACTTCCACCCAGACAGGACAAGTGAGCTCACCGGGCACTCACAGGACCCTAATCGAGGACTCTGAACCACAAAGGGGACAGACAGTGCCGCTTGCCTGCTCCCTTATGCAGGAGAATGAGGTCAGAGGAGTTTGCTTCCTCTCGAAGGAGCTGCTCACCGGCTGCACACTAATGACTCCCCTTTTGCACGGAAATTCAGGCCAGAAGCACTTTAACAATCTGTTCCCTGTAAACCAGCTCACCTAAGATAAAGGAGCACCCTAACTAGAATAGCTAGAAAAAAGGGACAAATGATCAGGGTGACAGTAGTTTGCATCCAAAGGCAGGGGGCTCAGCACAAAGCTGATAAACAGGAGAGAAATTAAAGGTAAGATGAGGCAAGAGAAAGGAGAGAAGGTTGGCTCTATCGCCACAAGTCTCACGGTGCAGCAGATTCCAGGGCAGAGGGCAGAAGGTTCATCTCTCCTAAAGTTGCTCAGTTAGGAAGCCCTGAACTCCCTCCTCCCCACGGAGAGGCCAGCCCCTCGCCCAACAGTGTGAGCAGCCCCCGGACTGCGGGAGTCTTCAGTCTGAGATGACCAGAGCTTGGCAGCCTGGAACAGTTCCAAGTGCGATGACCTCCCCGTCGGGGACAGTCTCACGGCCTGGGGTGACCCACCCTCAAAAGTAAGTCACTGTCGCATCCCTCTGTTTCTTCTCACAGATCTAATTTACACTGAGATCTACCTGCACCTAGGTGGGCAAGAGCACCCACCATCTAACTTCTGACTGGGCTGCAGAGGTGTCACTCCGAGTCTTCGCGGAGAAGGGGGGTCCTCCTTTGCTTTCCCCTCTTCTAACAACGTAAGAAGGCATCTCCTGATCTCTAAAGTTTGGGGATATCTGTAGGAAGTTGTGTACCTTCCAAAAGCCAAGTCTTTACTGCAGCTCCCACCCAGGGACTGGTAGGCAATAGGTTGGGGAGAAGGAGGAAAGGCGTTGAGAGTGGTTGGGGGTGAGAATGTGGGAGATAGTGGGATGCAGAAGGGTGAACGGAGAGAAGTACAGATTGAAGGATGGACCGGTAGGGTGGAGGGAGTGTTGCGGAAACCCTCCTCTGTGCCAGAAAAACTCCCTAGCTGCTCCAGCCCCCAGGTGGACAGGAATGGCTCTAGGGTCTCAGCCTTCCCCCTCCTTTCTCCCCAGAACCCTGGAAAGGACCAAACTCCACACGACCCAAGGACGGGCTACTCGGCTCTCCTGATCGCCGACAGAAGGGCCGGGGTCCTCTAGCTCGGGCGGCTTCCTCTCCACGGATCGGCCTCTCCTGCGCGCCAAGAAAGTGGAACCCCCCCACTCCCTACGCCACGACCCCCGCGCTGGTGTCCGCCAGGCGGCGCCCTTCCAAAGGCAGAAAGGCCAAGCGGGGCGGCTTCGCGGGCAAATCAGTCGCCCCCACCGCCACCCTCCTCGGGCACTGACCCAGGACCACCCGTCAGAAAAGCCCAGGCGAGCCACCGCCAGGCCTGAGCGCGCGGCCGGGACGCTCCGGGGCTCCGGGGCCAGCGCTCTCGGCGGGGCCGCACCTCGCGGCTCACCTTCTCTCCGGTCGGCACGTGCAGCCCCTCGCGCACCTTGGCGAACGAGCCCTCGCCCAGCTTCCTGCTGCCGATGAGGTAGTGGCCCACGCGCTTGTGGTGCTGGAAGTCGCGCAGCCGCTCGCGGGGCACGCCGCTCACCCAGGCCGGCAGGAAACTTCCCTCGCAGGCCGCCGCCGGCCTGGCCGCCTCCTCCGCGCCGCCGACGCCCCCGGGCGCCGCGGACTCGCCCAGGAGCCCGTCCCCCGCCGCCGCCGGCATCGCGCTGGCCCGCCGCCGCGCCGCTCCGGCTAGGCTCCCGCGCTCGCAGCGCCTCCTCCGCCGCCGCCTCCTCGGGCTCCCCGGCTCCGCCCGCCGCCGCCTGTGGTCGCCCCGCGCACGGCCGGATCTCCGCGCTCCGAGCCCGGATCCGCGACGCGCACGCCCCCCGCGCCGCCGAGCGCGGCGCGCAGACAATAGCGGCGGCCGGGACCCGCCCCCAAGAAGTTCTGTCTCCGAGGGGCGCCTGGGCCGCTCGCGGGACTCAGAGATCCGGCCCGCGGGCCCGTCCAGGAGGCTAGTGACAGTCGCCCTGCTCGGGCGCACGAGGACCGGCGCTGGCCCGGGAGGGGCGACCTCGTGGCGGGGTCCCGGGGCCCGGAGCCTCCGCCGCCTCGGCTCTGGCGGCCGCGGTGTGGCCCGCGCGGACTCGGGTCCGGCTCGATCGCTCCTAGCCGTGCGCTGGGCGGCCGCTCCCGCCCGAGAGGAGCGCGCGGCGGGCTGCAGGCGCCCTCTGGAAGGCAGCAGAAGAAAGCCCCATTCAGTTTGAATTTGCAGAAATTTAATCCGGCGGCGGGCGGCGGGAACAGATGCGAGCTCCACTCGGCAGCCTGGGCACTTTCAAATCCCTCGTAGCTCCTCCTTCCCCGCGCGCAACAGCCAAACTCGACCCTCGCTGCAGAAGGGAGGGGAGCGGCGGAGGGGGCGGCGAAGCCACCTGAGCGCCAGACGGTGGACCCTGCGCGGCCCCGGAGACGCGCGCTCCCGGACCGCCCAAGTCGAGCCGCCTCCGGCTGCACGGCTCCCCCGGATCCCGGGCTCGGGCTTTCAGGACCTTTCGGCGGCAGGATCCCAGCCGCACCCACCCGGGGCGTGGAGAAGGAGGCAGAAGCTCTAGAGCCCCTGAACTGTGGACTGGGCTGGGAGCTTGGCACAGCGCAGGACCCCGAGCCCTGGATGGATGGAGAGATGGATGGGTGGGTGGAAGGAAGGATAGGGAGGTGGCAGGGCGTGTGCCCCGGCTCGCACGCAGCCCGACTGCTGTCTTGGAGGAGGGGCCGTCGCGATGGGAATAGTAGCGGCGGCAGAAAGAGCCGGGGCGTTCGCTGCCTCTGCGGCCGCCTTTACACCTTCTTCGCCTCGCGTTGAGACGATGCGCGTGTTGCAAGACGAACTGGACCGGCGCTCGGCTCCTCTCGATGCTTTTGCTCTGTGAGCACGGTAACGGTGCTCACCTCGGTAAACAATTGCAGCTGCTCTGACGACATTGACTCTCGCTAGGATCTCCCAACGTTTTCCTGAGGGATCCCGTACGGGAGAGGCTGGAGCGTGGGTAGGAGGGAGGCATTTGCAAAGCGCTACCTGTTGAGGTGCAGGCGTTTAACGCAAACTTCACCTCTGATCATCCAGCATCAGCTCGGAAAGGGAGGCTGCGGCCCTAACGAACTTCCTTTCATTGTGTACGCCTCCGAGGTGGCCAAGTATGGCACCCTGGATGGGGGAGGGCGCGGGCAGCTGTCATTAATCCGGGCTGGGGGCTCCCTGACCCTTCTGAAAAGTGACTCAAAATAAACGTTTGTGCTCTATTTTAAATAGGTGTGATTTTGAATATGCTACTTTGAGCCACGCACACGCTGCAAGTCACCGGCCTTATTATTGTGACTGAGCATATTTGTGTTTTCTGTTGGTCAGACCATTGTTCCCATTTTTCCCACATTAAAGATACACTTTAAATTTTTTTCTTGCTGGGTTTAAAGGACTTGTTTACCCCACTCTACCTCTACAGTTTCTGCAGGCGCATCCAATTGTTTTCATGTGTAATTCACTAGTCTGATTTTAAGGGGACGGTAACATGAGAAGGAGCAGGAATTAGCAGGCCAGCGGAGGAGATGTGCAACAAATGTTTGCTGGAGAGGAGTACAGAGTGCACTCCGAGGTCAAAACCATTGGGAAAGGTGTTGGCAAGTCCCCGATGTATCCATTTGAATTTTTTAAAATTTAGGATCTTAACACTGTACACAAGTTTAGAGATTTATGGCTGAAGGCAAATTTCAGAAACTGTTCAAAGCTTTTCCAGCAAAACAAAATGCTCCACACCAATGGCGGAAGACCTTTACAGGGAAATAGTAATTTTCTTTCCTTTTCATGTTTTAATTATCCTCTCAGGGTGGAGGTCAGGAAAGGGGTGAAGAAGAGAGAAAATCCAGGCCCATTAAGTCTTTTTCAAGCCTGCTTGCCTGGGTCTGATTCAAGTTCACTGCTGATTCCATCAGCTGGGATGGTAGCCAAAGAGAAGTCCAAATCCCACTTCTGCCTGGAATCAGTAACTGGTTTTTGAACTACAGGTCCTGTTCTCTGACACGGCCTTGCTGTATAAGGAATGATTCCAGAAATTCCATTCCATAAGACAAATTAGTACATAAAGCAAGGCATCACCCTTCTAGTAGATGTGTAGGAAGTATCTGCTTGAACCCCAAACTAAACTCTAGCCTCACATTCTCACGAGGTCCCTCTGGGCATCACATTTCAACCATCTTCATGTCTGCTAGCTTTACCTACGTCATACTGTCCATGCTCTGTTGCCCCTGACCCCTGTATTCCTCCGGGCGCATTTCCATCTCTGTCCCATGAAGCCCTCCCCAGCCAGTGAGCTGCAGGAAGCTTATCCAGCCTCTGGTCTCTCTCACCACACAGTGCTCCCTTCACCATCTTCTTGTGTCTTGCAGATTACTCATTACGAATGTCTCTCTTCTCTTCTAGATTCACTGAAGATAGGTTGTGTTGAATTTTAGTTTCATTTGCCCTGCAGTACCTAGCACGCGGTCACTGTTCAATAAATGTTTGCTGAATGAGCGAATGAAGGTGATCATTCGCTGATTCTCAGGGAAGTCTTCGGCTCTTGACAGCAAGACCCCATCTGTCCTGCAGGAGACAGTACTAGTGACTTTCTAAAAAGCATTTTTAGTTAAATTGTTCGTTGTCTTTGGGGATCAACAAATATAGTAATTTGTCCTGTCAAAGAGGGGTTCTTTTCAAACTCGGGTGAGTTAACCCTTTCAAAAACATGATCAGTCAGACCGAGCTAGAGAGCCTGAAAAAAACTGTCTCAGTTGACTTGTACCAGCTGCTTCCTTCTTCCTCTTCTCCTTCCCTGTCTCCTCCTTCCATATGGCCGGGAGACTGTCTCGTGCTCCCGCAGAACGCCTGCTAGAAGACCCAGCTGGAAGCAGTCAGAGACAATTAGAAGCAATCAGGCTGGCACGGCCAGGAAGCGAAAGTTGGCTAGAAGGGGTGAGGCTGGCAGAAGCTGGCTGGTGGGCAACTGGAGAAGGAGCAGACTGCAAAGCAGAGACAGCAGCATGGAAAAACCTTGCCGGGGAGACATCCTGCAAACTCTGTTCTCCCTAAATAAAGCACTCCATGAATAATAAAGTCCGTGCTTGAATCTATGCCGCCTGAGTTCACATCCACCATGATTCTTGTCACAACACCCAGCTGTTGGATGTACCAGCTCTAAGGCTGATGTCTTCAAGTCTGGTGTGCACAGGCAGCCAAGTGGGTTGTTGGGGAGCAGGCTGTCAGCAGCACCCCACAGTGAAATACTTCATAAAAATGAATAGTGATGGCTGACTCACCACTCTGTTACTCAGTTTCCTTAATCTGCAAAACTGGATATTAAGAAATTGTGAAGATTCAGAGAGATGATACGCATAAAGTACTTAGCTTATTATAAACATAAACTCGGGTCAATTTTAGCTCATTCCTTCCTTCAATGCTACTTCATCATCGTAACACAGAGAAGCCACTCGGGAATGCCCCAGAAGTCCATGAACAACTCTCCTCATTCCCAGCAAATCACACACAGTGATCTCCAGGCTGGATCTCAGCTCTGAATCCAGAGTCCTGTGGCCAACCTCTTTATCTCACCAGGCTGTGTGGTGGAATCTCAGACGTCACCTGAGGCTACCACACACACACACACACACACATGCAGCGCGTACGCACAACCCTCCCTGATCCTTTTCTAGGACATCACCCAAAAAACTCTAGCAGCAAACCTTTGCTTCCTCTCTTACCTGTCTCCATTTCAATCCCTCAACAAATCCCATGATCTCTGCCTTCAAACTACGCTCCCCTGTGACCACTTCTCGTGACTCTCCTTGTCGCCCTACTCCAGTCACCATCCTCCCTCCCCTCCTAAGTGCTATCCTTTTCTTCCACACCAAGCCAAGACCATCTCTCAAAAATGAGAATCAGATCACATCACTTCCCAGCCCCACAAAGCGTTCAATGAACCCAAGCAAAAGATACCCCAAGTGCCTTATCCTGAGGTGGCCCCTGCCCCTCCTCAGGGTCTCATCTCCTGAAAGCCAGTCTACCATCCTCCTGCTCTTCCTGGGAAGCCCAAGCACGTCCCTCCAAGTGCACTATGCATGGTGCCCGGCCCCTGGGAAGAACCCAAAACACATTGGTGGTGGTTGAATGAATGTGTAAATCACCATAATAAATAAGCAAGCTGAAAAGAGAAACAGCAAAATGTTGGAGACAGCATGCATCCTGGGGGCAGAGTGGGGGGAACATCACTCTTCACGCCACCTGGAAACACCTCCAAGACAGGCTCCACCTTTGGATTACGGCAGGAAGGGCAAGGTCGTCATGGCTCTAAGCTTCTTGACTGTGGCTGGCCTAGTGCTACTTGCTGTGCATGTTTTACTGGGGACCCGGCAGAGCCTGCGGCAGCGAGGGTCTGAGTGGGACCTGGAGAGAGAGCACACCCAGTGGGCCGCTCTACCCTGTGGCCAGCGGACAAAGCCACAGCGGGAGGGAGAGCACGGAGGCCCTGAGCCCACCACCTGGTAACAGGGCGCTCCTGCTGATGCTGATAACCAAGCCTGGCGACGCGGTGCACAGACGCCGCTAAGAGGCAGGCGCCCCCTGCCGGCGGGCTCGCCCCTGCTTTCCCTGCCTGGCGCAGAAAAGCAGCCCCAGGAAGCCCCAGCGCGCCCGCGGGCAAGACCAGGAGCTCGCTGCCCGGCCAGCTTAGCGGCCCTGCGCAGGACCCCTGACCTCTCTGAGCGTCAGCTTTCTTGTCTGGAAGGGAAGAACTTCTCTCTACCACTCCGAAGTCCCAGGACTGTTGCCAGGATAAAACGAGGCAAATCTATGCAAATACACTCCAAAAATAGAAGCTATTTTCGTTATTGTTCTTAGCACAGCAGTCTTACGTCAAAGTGGAAAGTGCCTAGGACGTAAATCAGAACACGATACATTTAAATAAAGAGTGAATGATTGAAAAGACACGGGTGTTCGGCGCCCATTGGGTGGGTGC
>PVJO010033110.1:0-12446 GCA_004026905.1 Hystrix cristata
AAAAGAGAGAACTAGATAGGGAAAAGGAGGATAAAGAAGAAGGTTAAAAGAAAAGTAAGATGAAAAGGGAAAAATGGTAAAGTGTAGCTACACTTGTTGCAAATAGGGAGGGGTGGGTGAATGGAAGGGAGGGGAGGGGAAGGGGGGAAGAGGGGGGAAAACCAAGATGTATCATGTACAGGTACAAAATAACCATGTTGATTATGATCATTATGTATACAATGTACCAATACATGTTCTTGGTAAAAATAAAAATAAAAAAAAAATGACAGCTATTTAATTCCCAGTTGACAATCCTAAAATCTCTGCCACATGTGAGTCATTCTCTTGATTTATCTCTTCAAACTATGTTTTTTCTTGCCTTTTAGCATGCCTTGTAACCTTCTGCTGAGAGGTAGATATGATACATTGGATAAAAGCAACTGAGGTTAAAAAGGCCTTTACTGTAAGAGTTTATATCACATGCTAGGTAGGAGTCACGTTGCATTTACAATATGGTGATGCTAAGTCTTCAATTTCCCCTAGTATCTTTTTTTTTTCCCCTTCCCATTTTTGTGTTGCCCAAGAAACTGCTTCTCAGAGTCAGAGTCTCTCTCGTAGGTCTTTCAGCTATATTGTGTTACCATGCAGGAGCCTGTTGATACAGTGGTAAAGTGTAGAAGGTGGGGAAGCATCCCATGGTCTTAGGATTTGGTTTCAGTCTTTTAGTGAGCACGGGTTCCTAGACTATGATCTTCAGGAATGCTTCTGTGCCCTGCTCACTCCACTTAGGTGAGACAACAGGGAGGCTAGAGGGGCCTGAAGTTGGGTCTCCCGCTCTAAGCAGATCAGGTTCTGGTAAAGTAGCTTCCCTTGAGGCAGGTGCAGAACACAATGCTCTAGGCCAGTGATAGAGAACCCTTTAGGGCTTTCAATGATAACAAACACCAGGCACATTTCTGCCCCCACTGCTCTAGGCATTTATTTTAAAATAGTTACCTTCTCTTGGTACTTCAAAATGGCTACTTTCCCCATGCTCCTGCTAGCGGCAGAAGGGGATTTTTTTCCTCTGGTCTTCACTCTTAAGTACTAGGCGCACATCCAAGAGTCACGAAAAATTACTAAAAAACGGGGTGAGGGATGCCTAAAACTGGCCCTCTAGTTTTAACTCTCAGCCGAGTCTACCCTTCGTCTCCGGCACTTGCTAGTTACAGTTCACTCCTGCCCTTCCCTGCCCCGTGACTTCTGCTCCAGTTTTCGGGGCACCACTCTGTGTCTGCTCTGTAACATCAATCCTCCGGCAGAGCTAAGGAAAGTTACTGACTTTCAGACTGTTTCGCTTTTTCCCTATTGGGATGAAAGGAGTGAGGAATTCCAAGCTCTTCACAAATTGAAGCAGAAACCACAAGTCCCCCAAATAAGAGTATTTGATTTCAGGCGTTTAATCCCTGTAACTAAGACTAATTTATAGTATGTCAACCTTATTTTATGTACCACAAGTAATAAGTGTACCACAAATAATAACACTTATTCATGTTTAGTATTTAACACTAGTTGTGCCAGGCGTGGTGGCACACACCTGTAATCCCAGCACTGGGGAGGCTGAGGCAGGAAGATCACTTGAGGTCAAGGCCAGCCTGGGCTACACAGTGAGTTCAAGGCCGGCCTGAACTACATAGAGAGATCCTGTCTCAAAAAACAAACTAAAGAGAAAGAGCAAAAAAAGTAGACACCAGTTAAGCAGCACACACTAATCCTGTAACTGTCCAAACGTATGTGCGTGTATATACATTCATATATATATGTATATATGTTATATATATGTAAAACACATTCCTTTTATACATAAAATTAGTATTTTTCTCCAGTTTTTAACTCATTTAAGACACGTTAGCCAAAATGAGGCAATTTTATTGTTTATCAAAGAGTAAACACTCCCTTCTTTTCCTTCTCACAAGCTATTTACAGAAGTTTAAAAATTATTAGTGATGTACTTCAATAGGTTTTCCCAATACCATTAATAAAGTGGAAATGATAAAGAAGGTAAAAAAATTGTTTCCTTTAAAACTAAATCTAAGAAAGGGTTTTTCAGTAATCATTTTTAGTCATTTTTTTTCCAAGTATCCTAACAGATAAGGATTAAATGTTCCTAAGACGCATAATGAACACATGAATGGCAAAACTGAATATCAAAAAAAAAAAAAAAATCTTAAAAAAAAAATCTTTAAAAATGTAGTCTGTTTTATCACATTCGGGCTTTTAAAATACGATATACTTATACTGTATCTCTTGAAAAATCAGAAAGCCAAGTAAAAAACTTTCTAACTAAGTTTAGGAAATGTCTTACCTCAGAAGCAGTAGCTGGGATGTTAACATTGCTTGCCTGTCCGTTCATTAGGTCCATGCTTCTCTCATCAGTCCCTGACCCTGTTAGCAGGAACAGAGGACTGATTACTTCATGTCCAGGGCCACAGATACATTATTCCTATTTAAAAAAAAAAATACAGAAGTTAAAATGATATTTTCCTTGGAGTGTAAGAAAACAAATCTGTGTCTATCGCCATGCTAAGACACAAAATACTTTAACTTTGTTAAACTCTATTTTTATTTCGGCTAAACTATATTCAGATGGAGGACAATCTTTTCAAATGATGAGAAACACTTAATGCAGAGTACAGTATTGAGTAATTGTTACTGTTATATTCTTCCCAAGTAAAAGCATTATTTTCACTAAGTGAACATTTTGAGAAAAAAAAATCAAACTGTGCTAACTACTTTAGTTAAGGAAATAATGAAGTACGAAAACCATGTGATAAAGTAACACATGCCATACACCATAATTTTTGTTTTGTTTTTTTGAGACAGGGTTTTGCTATGTAGTTCAGCCCGGCCTGGAACTCACTATGTAGCCCACGCTGGCCTCGAACTCATGGCAAACCTCCTGCCTCAGCCTTCTGAGTGCTGGGATAACAGGTGTGAGCCACCACACTGGCTATGATAAATTTTTTGAGATCCAAGTGACACTTTTAAATTAACGATACTTAATAAGCTTACTATTGCCAGTGATGTTTATAAGACATACAAATATTTAAAAAATAAGATATTATGGGATATCACAAAAATATCACAATACATGCCTATTTATATAGGGCTTTAAAGTTTATTAATATCTTAATCCTTATCTCATTGATTTTCACAACTACTAATAACATTAATTGAGGAAGATATTTTAAAACAAAATAACAATAACGCTATTGTTCCCATATAATACAAGTAATAGTACCTCTGGTAGGTAAAGGTGGAACCAAACACAATCAAACTATCTAAATTCTAGTCACATAGTCTTTCTAAAACACCATATGCCATGTGATCAAAAAATACAGAGAATGCTGTGGCCAAGTACCATCCAACCAGAAGGAAGGTATCTTCAATACAAGAAAGAGGTGGCCTGTTGAACTTCAGCACCAGTGTGTGACAAGTTTCAACTTGTTTGTACAGTCACTCTGCTGTGAGCTATAGTTGGGAGAAGGCGTGTTTTAAAGTGTGTGTAAATCTGGGTCACAAACAAGAATTAACATGAAATTTAGTTAATTTTTTTAGTGTTTCGTGATCACGCCCCTTCAAATTCCAGCTTTTATATGACTGTCATTCTTTTTTACCTTGATGCAATTGTGCGTACTGGGTTTGTATCCAGAACACTACAGTGAAATGTAAATAGTGTAAGGGCTTATTACTTAAGAAACAATGTGCATAGAAAATGGCCTATGAATGGGCAAATCGTTTCATCCTCCACTATGATATCATGTTTTTTTTTTTTTTTTGGTGCTGGGAATCGAACTTAGGGCCTTGTGCTTGCAAGGCAAGCACTCTAACCACTGAGCTAAATCCCCAGCCCCTCACATATCATTTTTAGTATAGAAATTTCTATCAAATAAAAGCATTATGGTATGTCCCAAATGACCTCACTGACCAGATCTGGCACTATGAAGCATCTGACTTTCCTCAAAGTCAAAATGACCACGGAAAGGTAAGCATTTTTAATTGATTTAGGAATTGAGGCAGCAAGCCACAACAGAGCAACTAAAGATATTCCCAGAAGAGTTCTTCCAGAACTCCTTCAGAAAGATGAGTAATTGCGTTCAAAGCAAGAGGAAGTATTTTGAGGGGAGATTAATGGTAATGTGCCTTTTACTGTAATTTTTGAAAAAATTAAAAATATTCACCATATTTATCATGCCTCGTATTTCTTCCTACTTTACTAGAAGTGAGAATATTTACTTGAAGTTTTAATACCTTTCCTCAACTTGCCACACAGTACTAAAATGGTAACTTCATCTCTAAAACTTCTTCTTCTCTTTAATATAATGGGGGGGAAGACTTTAAGGTTCTTTTTCAACTTTAAAATTTCTATAATGTTTTTCCTAAGAGAAATGATGTCTCTATAAATTAGTTATTCTACACTACATTAACTTGAAAAACTGAGTTTGAAATATCAATAATAATTCCTCCAATACTAATTTTGACGGTATCAGTCAGTTAGCAATGGAAAGTTTTCAAATAATTTCATTTCATTCCATAGTCTATGCAGACTAGATATGACACGAATTCATCAATCAAGAGTGCCCCCTAGTGCTAAGAAAAGGATTTTAATTATAAAGGAATTTTATTTTTAACCCAATCTACATGTTAAATACGTAAGTATTACTACTATTATTTACTGAAAATGAGGAAATACAAATTAAGAACACTAACACATTCATAAACCATAATCATAAAGAATCAAGGTTCCTCTGCCTGCTTTTAAACAGTCATTCAAATAGTCCACAAAAACAGAGGTCATATTAAAATCCATTTTGTATAAACACAGCAAAACATACCCTTGAAGAAAACATTCCTTACAACTATTGATAAATGTACTACAATTACAACTACACTTAATATGTTGAGAAACAAAAGGCTCATATAGTATAAAAACACTGCAAGTCCTAAAAATCAGAGACATGAATTTATTCTGTAGTGTCTCAGACAAATTAAACAAGACAAATACATGTCTGAACAGTTCATTTACTTTTCCTGATGCCATAAATGGCACAATCATTCATAATGACTACCAGTATCACAGGAGCTTCATTACTAAATTCTTTGGTTTCTACTTATAAAGATAGTTAAATTACTCTGGCTGGCTCTTGGATTTAAATCCTAAAACAGGTTTGGTTCTTTTCAAGCAATATAATCCCCAAACAGGAAATCTTGAAACATGGAGATTTAGCTCCTTGTTTGAGTTCACATAACTCAATTGCAGGCACACATAGCCTCCTAACTGCCCACCTTCTCAATGATATTCCCCAAAATGATAACCAATTTTTTTCAAATAAATGAATAAGGGATTAAAGTTGAAGCAACGATTTCTCACTAATTAACCTCATTTCACCATAGCTGCTGCATATTCTTTTCCAAAACAATTTACGTTATCACCATTACAATTATACTAAAGACATTTACTAGTTTTATAAAACATACTCTAAAAGAGTTAAACAGCTGCTATAAGAAACTGGTAATAAAAGGCAATTATTTGGTGCCTCTTCTTTAGAAACATTTGGACAATATAGAACTGACACATGCTTCTGGTCTAAAATTTCAGGCCTGGAAATTCATATTATCAAAACTTTGAATAGCCAGGCACTGTGGTGCATGATTGTAATCCCAGCATTCTGGGAGGCTGGAGCAGGAGGGTGGCAAGTTTGAGCCCCACCTAGACAACACAGTGCTTAACAAGATCTTGTCTCAAAATAAAAAAATTAAAAAGGACTTGAGCTATACCTCACTTACAAAGGCTCTGGGTTCAGTCCCCCACACCACCAAAAGAAAAAGAAAAAAAAATTGGGAGAAGGATATATAGCTCAGTAGTAGAGTGTTTGTCTAGCACATGCAAGGCCCTGGGTTAGATTTCCCAGCACTACCCCAACATACACACCAAATAAAAGAGAAAGCAAGAAAAAGAAATTGCCAGGCATGGCAACGTGCCCTTTAGTCTCAGCAACTTGGGAGGCTGAGTCAGAAGGATCATTTAAGCCCATGAGTCTGAACCCAACCTGAGCAGCAGCACAACGAGACTCCATCTCGAAAAATGTAGTCAGGCTTGGTGGCACATGCCTGTAGTCCCAGTGCTCTAGAGGGCTGCGGAAGAGCATCAGGAACCACGTGAGCCCAGCCTGGGTCGCTTAGTCAGACGATGGCTCCAAACATAGAAAAGGGGCTGGGGGATGGTATTTAGTGCACAGGCGCTGGGTTCCATCCCCACTACTGCAAAACATTTTTAATTAATAAAAAATAAATATTCAATGGATATTTAAAAAGAACACAACAGTGCCAGTGACAGGTTCAGTAACAGAAACATTTTCTCATAATATTCTTATAAAGTATAAAATGCAATAGGGTAAAATTAACACACAACAATTCCGAGTCCAATATTCAAAAGTTACTACGCAGTTAGTTTGCTTTCCCTTAACATTTGTTTTTAAATAAAAATTGAAGGTACATTTTATATGATATTCACTGGAGGCTCAGATGTAAATGACCCTTGTGTCACAGAATTAAGGCAAGTTCCCTCTCAGCTTGTCTGACAACTAAAATTAGATTGTTTTATTTTTTAATGCAAGAAAATTAGAGACTAGCCCCAAATTTTTTCTAGTACTACACTCTGTTTCAAGAATTACAACCATCAAAATGCCTACAAGTAATATTATGAGTAACATATTATTTGACATAATTGATACTGAGTTAGTCTGACAAAGTTTTAAAAGTTTATAAAATTGCAGTTACCTCTTGACACCACTAATCGAGGTTATCTTTGCTGTCTGCCAACCATAAAAAGCTCAAGATATTAAGACACATACTTTAAAAGAGCAGGCGCGCTATACATCCGGAAGGGTTCCCGGCCCAATGCCTCATACCAAGTTCACGAGTCTTCTGCCTTTGTGCTTTTCTTGCTCTTGTCAGAATTCTGTTCCTGTATTTTCACTGCTTGTTATTTCTCCTTAATGATCTTTTGAGTTCCTTGGTGTTAAAGACCCACGATTAAAAATAACACAACAAAAAACTTTTTCCCGCCGGCTGGCAGGTCTCGCGGGAGCAAGAAGATGGTGGGCGTGGCCGCAGGCAAGAACAAGCGCGGCAAGCCCGGCTCGTATCCCAAACTCCGGTCATCATGAAGAGTCCCCCTAGTGTCCAGCATCAACCGAGAGGCGCCCGCGCCGGCGGCCAAGGCCACAGAGCTCTGTGCTCAGTACCTAGCCACCTACTCCTACAGACACGGCAGTGGAAAAGAAAGCACCGACTTATATTGATTTAGCAAATACCGCAGAGGAACAGGGAACTTTTCAGTTACTTGCAGCTACACTACCAAAGAAGATTTAGCTAGTAAGTACCTGAAAATGCTTAAGAGGGAAGAAGATGAAGGAGTGAATGATGATGATGAGGAAGCAGGATGATGACGAAAGGGACAACGATGAAGCTGAGCCCTAAACCAAAAGAGAAGTGCTTTAGCAATCAGCCTTCACTAGGCGTGAAAACAACCTGTCATCCCCTCACGGAGGCAGGAGGATCACCCCGAGATTGAGGCCAGCCTGAGTTACAAAGTGAGTGCAAGGCCAGCCTGAATTATAGTGTAAACCCATCTCCAAAACCAAACAAAACGATGTACCTTGTGGAGCTGGGGATGCTACTCAGTGGTAGAGCACTTACTTAGCATGCATGCAACCTTGGGTTTAACCCCAGCACTGCAAAAACAGTCTCGCGCCATCTTTTTTTTTTTTAATTTTAATGGTACATTTTAGATATACATAGTGATAACATTCATCACAGGGGAGTCACCATCTTTAAAATAGCAAATATATTATTTTTTCAAAGTGTAAATAAAGAAAAGCATAAAAATAAACTTATTTTAGTCACTGGAACTAATCTGAACGAAATAAAAAAGATGCTACACAGAGGTCTTTACAGATATGATTTTGTTGTGCTAACCATTTATAAACCAGCCCACATCTGGACAAAAGGTTGTATTTCCATATACTTAAATGGCCTGGAACTGAAGGGCCTGGAAAGACAGACTTTCAAAATTAAAAGACTTTTAAATATCAAAATAGGAAGACTCTATAAAACAATGCATTTAAAAGTTATTTTTTAATCTCCTGTGTCCTAGTTACTTTCCTCTCATTGCTGAGACAAAACAACCAACACCCAAAGTGGAAGGGGGAAAGGCTTATTTGGCTTACAGTTCATGGAGGTTTCAGCCTACAATCGGCTGGATCCAAGGGAGAGTGGCATGGCAGACAGGCAGAAGGCAGCAAGGTTAGCAACGGACGTAAGCAGCTTATTCCTGTGCCTTGTATCTTATTCAGGCTGCTAGGATTAGGGTGCTACCGAACCAATCAGTGGATTAATTTAGTAATCACGCACCCTTAGTTCTAGCAACACACTCTAGATCCACCTACCTCTGATCCAGCCTCCTCTTACCCCATGAGGCTTTGGGGGAACATTTAGGCACAAACCATAAACATCCTGTATAGAAAATCCAGTAAACATAAGTAATTGTAAAACAAAAGATCTCTTGTGCCACCTGACCCAAAATACAAACATAGGTTAATGGGAAATTCAGGTAAGAGAAAGGAAACACAAATAAAAAGATAACCTATGTTCCAAGCGCTTGTTTTATCTGTTGTTTTTGGTGACTATGTGTGCATCTGGACCAGATTCCCTAGTTAAAAGACTGGTCCTTCAAAGTCTACTTAACTCATAATACTATGTGCTTAAAATTTAAAAAACCAACGTACTAACACAATATTAGCAATCAAAGCATGAAAACAATCCAAATGAATCAGAAATAGATTTTAAGCATTTGGCAGGGTAAGCATGATGGCACATGCCTGTAATCTCAGCACTCGGGAGGCTGGGCAAGAGGATCTCTTGTGAGTTCGAGGCCAGTCTGGGCTACAAGACTACTCGGCAAGACTCTGTGTCAAAAAAACCAAAACAAAAAAACCCAAAATGAAACAAAACAAAACCCGAAACAACAAAACTTCAAAAAAGCATTTGGTAGAAGTATGCCACTGTGAACCTAAGAATAGTCAGAGAAGAGCCTGGAGCATGTTTCCAGCTTGCTGACTGTGTATCTTGGGACTTCTCAGCCTCTGTAATGATATGAGTAATTTCAAGTACATATTTATATATGTATAGTGTGTATATAAAAACACAAAATAACATCTCCTATATGTAAAGATTATATATTAAAATTAATATATTATTATATAATAAAAGCATATAACGGGTATAAACATGTATGTAAGGGGTATAAAATATGTATACATACACACATATCCTATGGTTGTTTCTGTGACAAACCCTAGTACACTCTTCTCATAACTGTATTACAGTATTAGTTTGAAATTACTTCAAAACAAAGTATGGGGGAAACTCTAAATTCTTCTAAATTATAAAGAGACTCCACAACTTGCAAAATCTCATAGGAACTAAGAAAGCTATACACAAAGAATGAAAAGTACAGCTCTTACCACCAACAGATGGCGATAGCAGTCACTTTTTTAGTGATACTAAGTGCCAAGAGAGGCTCATGAACAGTTCTTTTTAGAATTAAGCTACATATGTACACATATTTTTGCTTTGTACTAACACAAATAATAATACAGATCAATATTACTTAAGAAATAAAAGGTACTTTGGAGATCTCAACTTGGGACACATTTCAAATCCTTAGGTCTTCCCTCATTTGGATCCTTGCCCCCTCATCCCAGGGCATGCATTACTCCATCTCAGTTCCCCTGGAGAATCAGTCATAGGAATTTATTGTTAACTGATGAAAAAGTATCATATCTTTCAAATGCACCAAAAATCAAAGAAGACAGAAGAAAACTGGCTCACATAGCCAGTTAATGGCAAAGACAGGTCTTAATTGCACCCTTCTTTGCTAATCCTTCTGCAAAGTCAAACTATCTTCCCTACAAATCCTTACTTGAATCTTTAAATAACTATAGAAATGAGGGAGTGGCAAGAGATGAAATATCTAGTTTCCCTCTCTCTTTGCTTGTAATAGTAGTCTATCGGTTGCACAAGACAGCAAAGGAAATAGCTTGTACAAAGTTAGGATCAGTAAAATCCTTGCTCATACCCAGAGGACTATCAACACTTCAAGTACAGCAGGGGGCAAAATGCAAAAGAGACATGAAGCATGAGGAACTGAGGCTGAAGAAATAGGTATAAAGAGGATGTCTGTCACCATAAAAGAAAAGCCCGAACTTTATCCTTACCCAATGAAAAGACAAGTCCTTCTTAAGTGGATTACTAAAAGTTATGTAAGTTTCCTTCAGAAGGGTATATATGTAAGGAGAAAGACACACAGAAGAAACCAAGATCGTGTTACTCATTCATACTTTTTGTCACTCATTCCTACTGAATTCTTACGTTTCAACAAATGGATACCTATGTGAAAATTTCAAGTACAATAAATCCTTGATATTATGAGGATTTGAGAATACTACCAAATTTGAGACTATCATGGCACATAAAACACTAAAGTATAAATATTTTTACTTTTATGGACATTTAATAATTCTAAGAAATACGAAATAATTTATACTTATGTTGCTATACACATTGTTTTTTCTTTTGTTTTGTTGAGACAGAGTCTCACTATGAAGAGCAGGCTGGCCTATGAACTCACTATGCTAGCCCAGGCTGGCCTCGAACTCACGGCAATCCTTCTGCCTCAGCCTCCCAAATGCTAGGATTACAGGTGTGCACCGCCACACCCAATTTATCATATACATTGTAAAATAGACTCACTTGCATTGTGAATTTAAGCCATCACAGAAGTCCACATTTTACTCCTTAACTGACCCCAAATTCCTCCTTCTAGACGTATGACAATTTTCTTCTCTTTGGCCACCAGGAGTTAGCTCCAGCAGCAGGAGCACAGCAATGAAAGTTACTACACAAAATAGTACAGATCAACAAATTACACTGAGATGTGCCTACTGGGTGGTAGACTAGAATTAAATCTGTGCTGACAATCACAGATTATTGTATGACATGTGCCCTCCCGGTCACTTATGGAATAGTGAAAACGACCGTAATAGTGAGATTTGTGACAGCCAGGAATTCTATCAGCAACTCGACAGCAACCTCTCCGAAAATTATGTGCTCTAATACTAAAGATCCCACTGGCTGGTATTAAGATCCTGTTTTTCAACTAGGATGAACGCAGGTTCCATACTCCTGGATTCAAGCAATTGCATCTCTACTAAATATGTTGACTTTTCCTTGTCATTATCCCCTAAACAATGCAGTATAACTATATAACATTTACAATGAATTAGGTATTATAAATAATCTGGAATTAATTTAAATTATATAGGAAGACATACAGGTTATATGAAAATACTATGCCATTTTATAAACCGAATGTGAGTATCTACAGATTTTGATAACCAATTGCCCATGGGTATTAAGGGAAAACTTTTTACATAGTGACTTGTAGTTTATGCACTCACACCTTAATTTCAGCAAAAGGATTTCAAAAGATGTTCCAGTAAATTTACAGGCAGTTTTCCATCCAAACATTCTTACTGAGAAGTGAGAGTACCAGGTCTCTGAAGATGCCATTATTATTTCGTTAGTTTCTGGACACCCAGAAACCAAGAGTGACCAAGAAGAGGTAGTTTTCTGTTTAGACATTGAGATGTTATAGAAACCAGAACAGTGAGATTCATTTGTTTTAACAGCCATTTAAGACAAGAATTATTATAGTAAATTTAGAAAACTGAGGCTCACACAAGAGGAGGGAGCACTCAAGAACAGCAAAGAGTCAGATATACTGGCACAAACCTACAATCAGAGGTACTCAGAAGCCTCAAACAGGAGGATCAGAAGATGGAAGCCAGCCTGGGAAACTTGACAAAATTGTGTCAAAGTGAAAATTTAATAGAGGTCCACAGATGTAGCTCAGTTGTAGAAAGCTTGCCTAGCAGTGCTTGAGGCTCAATTTCCAAAACAATTGAAATATTAACAATAATAATTATCTTTATTTACAGTTATGGTTTCTCTTATCAGAGAAACAATTCGATGTGTACTCATGAGTGTCTGATTTATTTCACTTAAAAGTATGTTCTCAAGAAACGTCCATTTATATACGAATGACTCTAGTTTATCCTTTTTTATGGCAGTGTAGTACTCCATTGTGTAGAAAAACCACATTTTCTTTAGCCATTCGTTGGTTGTTGGGCATTTAGGTTGTTTCCAAGACTTAGCTATTACAAATTGTGTTGCTATGAACATGGTGGTGCATACGTCCTTGTGGTATGACAATTTTAATTCTTCCGGGAAGATCCCCAGTAGGGGAATAGCTGGGTCAAATGGAACCTCCAGTTGTAGTTTTTTGAGGAATCTCCATATTG
>PVJO010033111.1:0-12443 GCA_004026905.1 Hystrix cristata
ACATACTTGCGGCAAATCATCATGTCACAGTTGTACTTCTGGGCAAGCTGGCGCAGGGAAGGCTCGATGATCCCACCTCGCAGACGAAGCACCAGGTGCAGGGTAGACTCTGCAGGGATAGAGGGGTGACAGCTCAGGTCCAGCACCCCAGTTGCAGGACATCCACCCCCAGCACAATGATGCGCATGTAGGACACACAAGGCAGGCCCAGCCTTGTCACAACTGGCCAGAACTGAGTCTTGGGACTGGGGATTTAGCTCAGTGGTTAAAGTGCTTGCCTACCAAGCACAAGGCCCTGAGTTCGGTCCCCAGTACCCAAAAAAAAAAAAAAAAAAGAACTGAGTCTTGCAAGTTTCCCCTGGAGCGGGGGATGGAACCTGGGGCCACTTTAATGCTAACAACTGACTTTCCCACAGAGCTACACCCCTAAAGTCCACCACATTTTAAAAGAGAAAACAAGTCACTTAAAAACAAAACAAAAAAGCAAAACAAGACAAGAGAGATTTAAAAAAAAGAGAGAGAGAAACCAGTGCCATTTCAGGACCAGAGATAATCAGACGCCTTTAAGTGATGGAAGGGTGTCTGACAAAGCAGAACATCCCTCCCCTCACCTTTTTTGTTTTGGGGTGCTGGGGAGCGTGATCCTTGTCCTAAGAATAACTTCCCTGATGGACCCAAGGAGCCTTATCTGGAGCTCCCAGACTGGTACCTTTTTGGATGTTGTAGTCAGAGAGAGTCCGACCATCCTCCAGCTGTTTGCCGGCAAATATCAGACGCTGCTGGTCAGGTGGGATGCCTGGGGTGGGGACAGGACAGAGTGCAACTGCTGCGGCTGCCAACGGCTCCACAGCTCCTTCCTGCAGGGTGGCCCAGCAGCACCTCCACTCTCACTGGAGAAGCTGGGAAGATTCCTAGCCCTCTCCCAAGGCCACATGGAACATGTACTGGCAAAGTAGAGCTCTAAAGCCAGCCCCTGACCCAGCCAGGACAGAGGCTCCCCTGGGTGGAGAGTGGTGCCTCTCTGAGGTGCAGAGCCCAGACCCAACCCAACTCACCCTCCTTGTCTTGGATTTTGGCTTTGACATTCTCGATGGTGTCACTGGGCTCGACCTCGAGGGTGATGGTCTTGCCGGTCAGGGTCTTCACGAAGATCTGCATCTCTGCGTCTGCTAGCAAGTGGGATGGACCTGTGAGTGCCACGGTTCTGCCAGGCACCGGCTCTGACGCTGCCAGCCCTCAGCCCCACACCAGCTTCCTGTGCCCGTGCCACCCCAACCTCAGGCTGCTTTCCAACTGTCCCTTCTTTCTAGCACTGTCCCTGTCCCTTGGAGCCTCTCAACACTCTGGTTTGCAACCTAACTTCACGCTTCCTCTGCCTCACTCCTGGATGCTGTCATGTTTTGTTTAGTTTATCAGTCAGTGCTGGGTATGGAAGTCAGGGCCTGCAAGCAAGTGCTCTGCCCCTGACTGACACCCCCAGTCCCTTTGCAGGTGGGGTCTGAGACAGAAAGATCCCACGTCTAAGGTCATCAGGGCAACCTGGCAAAACTCTGTCTCAAAATTTAAAAATAAAAAGGACTGCAGGTGTACCTCAACAATAAAGCCCTTTGAATTCATTTCCCAGTATGGGGTTGGGGATTTAGCTCATTGGTTAGAGTGCTTACCTACCTAGCAAGGACAAGGCCCGGGGTTCGATCCCCAGCACCAAAAAAAAAAAAAAAAAAAAAAATTCCACAATCTCAGTATGGCATGCGTTTGTTTCTGATGGAATGACAAACACCCTGTCAGGTGTATCTTCCCTGAGAGTGGGCCCATCTGCACAACCTTGGCAGGATCCTGCCTACCCCATGAGCTGCTCTTAGTATCCTGCCTGCATGGGGAGGCTGCCTCCTCCAACACACAACCCTTTCCTTTCCTAACTCCAAGACAGAGCACTCAATACTCTTACTTTCTTTCTTAGTGGTGCATAAACTCCCCAGATGGCCCTTCTTGCCTTTGCCTGAACCTATGAACAATGGCTAGGACTAGGGGGTAGCCAGCTGGTAAAGCCTCTGCCCAGCAGGCAGGAGACCATGAGTTCCATATCGAGCATGACCAAAACCAAAGGAATATAAAAACGATGGCTGCCACTTACTATCTGCCAACCACGTCCCAGGTACTTGTTTACATACAGTACATGGATAAAAAATGAAGGGAAAGCCCACCTCGCACTCGCAAGGCTGAGAAAGGAGGATCTAGAGTCAAGCCCAGCCTGGCTACCTGGCGAGCGCAAAGCCAGCCTGAACACGTATCCAAACCCTGCCTCACAAAAACAAAACAGCAAAAACAAGCCAATTCAAGGAACTTGGCTCGCATCGCCGTGGGAAGGCCCACCGCAGCCCCGAGGCCTCGTGGGGTCGCGCGGGCCTCAGCCGGTGGGCCCCTCCCCCAGGCCGGGTTCCGAGTCTCCGCCACACCACCGAGACTGGCCCTCCCTGGCGGGCTCAAGGCTGCCCTCTCCGCCTCCCGGGACCGCAAACCCCCAGAAGCCCCGCCAGTCGCCCACCCGGCGCGAGGCAGGCGGACCTCCACCACCTACCCTCTCGGCCGCCTCGCTGAAGAGAAAGAGGGCGGCGGAACCGGAAACCGCCAGTCGCCGCAGACAGCGCCTGCGCACCGAGCACGCCGCGCGCCTCGTCACAATGCGCGCCCCGCGGCAGGTCCCCCCTCAGGCCCCGCCCCTATGCCGTCATGTTGGATGCTGGCACACGAAGCCGTCGGGCGTGTGGGCGAGCACGCACTCCCACTTCCGGGTCCGGGCACCGCCCTCCAGGCCATGTGACGCGGCCAGGCCCCTCCAGGTGTGAGCTTGGCACTCTCCCTGGGGGCTTCTGGCGCGTATCCACGTTTTCGAGGCTACTTGGACAGAGTAGGGGAATGTCTTCTACTAAGCAAAAGCATTGTGTAGAGGGTCGAGACGCAGGGGTCGGATCCGGATGGTGGGGGGCTCATGGGATGCCGGAGACCCCTGGAGCCGCGGCTGCGGGAGAGTGAGGACTGAGGCGTTGCGTCTGAGTCAAGGCAGCATGTTTCCTTCGACATTCTGCTACTGCTACTACCAGGCAAAGGCAGACACTCCTTCAAGTCCGGGAAGATGCCTTTAAATTTTTGTTTTATTTGGAGACAAGGGTCTCACATGTAACCCAGGCCGGCTCAGAATTTGAAGAGATCCTCACGCCTAAACCTCTTGATTTCTGTAATTACAGACGCGCACCACCATGTTTGGCGCCATAGTTTTGGAACACGGTCTATTATCGAGGCTAGGTTCAAGCTCCTGGGCTTAAGTGATCTTCCTGCATCAGCCTCCCTAGTAGGTGAGACTACAGACGTGTGTCACCTGGCTGGCCAGATGCCTTTAACGACATACTGAGTTTGCCCTTGTAGTGAGTGGGGAGTGTCGTGGGGTGGGGACCCAGTGTGGATCCCTCATTGCTCACTCTGAGGCCAAGATCTGAGGGAAGAGAAGGTGCGAAGACCCGGATGGGAGTGAGAACTGGGTCCTTAAGACTGCCACCCAGGGACCTACGAAGAGCAGCCCCGACTTGTCTGCATCCCGTCCAGCAGGGCCCACGGCTAGACCCAAGGATAGAAGGAGCAGAGGCTGGCATACGTCCCTTCTTAGTAACGGAGTCTTTTATTGGTAACTTCCCAACAGCATCTGTAAACATCGGGTACAAAAATATTCCGTTAAACTGTTTTCTTCGGTGGCTGAGGAGGCCCCAGGAGAGGCCTGCTGGGCCGCAGGGTCCTCACTTCTGTCAGAGACACAGGCTTGGTCAAGCTCAGGGCTGAGTGACAGGCTCCATCTCCAGCCTTGTGGCGAACTCAGACCTCCCGCGCCAACAGCTGGAGAAAGGGTAACTCTAGTCAAAGGAAGCAGGGAAACCAGAACTACCTGGTGTAGGGGCAGGCAGGGTGGACTCAGGTGTGACACTGCCTATCCACTTCCAGGATGTCCTGATCAGGAAGGGGGACATCTGGCTTTGGTCTCTGGGGAAATTTTAAGTACTCCTCAGAGCACATCCGGGGCCCAGCTCTGGGGATTGTCCCTGTGCCCAGTGCCGGAACACCAGAGAGCCTGAGAGTGTGCCCTGCCCTGCAGAAGTGAGGTGCTCTGGGGGGAGAAGCAGGAACTAGAGACCCCCAGGACTGCACCCCTGGGGGCAGCCTGGGAGCCCAGAGCCGGCTATTCTCCCGGCATCTCCTCGTCATCTGTTTGGCTGTGGCCATTGACAGCGGGGGAGCCAGGCCGGATGTGGGACAGGTCCTCAAAGCCAGGGCTGAGAGAGGGAGAGACGGTGTCTGGGCTGGTGTCGCAGGAGCCCGTGCTCTGCTCCGAGGTGGCGATGGTGGTGGTGACACTGGGCGGGATTGGGTCTTCATCTTCATCCTCTAGGAACGATGCCTCGGGGATGTCTGGGGAGGGGAACAGTGGGTTGGGTCAGGGCCTCGCGCAGATGTAGGTGACCCTGGCAGGTCCTACTAGCCCACAGAGACATGGCCTGGTCCACAGTACAGAGGAGGAAACTGAGGCACAGGTAATGAAGTCACAGAAGGACACGGGCTGTGAGGTCACGCTGGCATGGCCTTGGCTGTGTCACCTCCCCAGGCTCCCTCTCTGGCTGTCAGCACCCCTGCGACAGACAGCCATTGGCCCACTCAGCACATGGGATAAACTGAAGCTTGGCATGGTGGACCCTCTGGGTGGTGGAGACAGGAGAGCTCGGTCCATCCCCTCGGCCTCTCAGGCTTCCTCTGACAATGTTGCTTCACTCTGGGTGTCAGACGCCACCACATTCCTGTGAATGGAGACCCTCCCAGTCCCCTCTGCACAGGTGACAGCCCAGCTTAAAGGGTTCCAAGGTGTACACTGGGGCAGGGACAGTCAGTGTCCTTAGGCACATCCATGGCCTCCCAGGGAAGGGGCTCGAGTCCCAGCCCCTCCAGACCCCCCAGGGCCAGGGCTCAGCACCAGAGGAGACCCTCAGGGACTGGTGACACTTGTGACACAGGCCCTGGTGACACTTACGGCTGAAGGCCTCCGGGTGCTGCCTGGCCAGCTTCCCTTTCAGTGTCCTGCGGGGACAGAAGAGACAGGGGCTGATCCTGCCACGCCAGGCATGCGGGCTGGGCCAGGCCTAGTGAGGAGCCCGAAGTGGGCGTACGGTAGGATCGTCCCCTGCCACTCACCACATCCTGTCTTGTCTGTCAGGAGGCCCAGGCAGACCTCTCAGCCTGAATGCTGAGATGCTGTCACAGATGCTGGTGTGGATCCTGGCCGCTACTCAGTCCTCTCCCCACAATGCCTTTGTGCAACCAAACTCCTCTACCCTGTGGTACCACCGCTCCCACACTGGGGCTGGACCCCAGGGCCCTCACATAGAGCTACACCCCCAGCCCTCTTTTGTTTTTTTATTTTGAGACAGGGTCTTGCTAAATCACCCAGGCTGGCCTCTAATTCTTGCCCCTCCTGCCTTAGGCTCCTGAGTGCTGGGACCACAGGCTTGCACTACCACACTCAGCTTGCTGTGCTCCTGGCCAAAGACTTGGGTGAGGCGAAGGGGAGGAGTAAGAGGATTACTGTCTACTCCTTGCTGCCCTTTCTGCCATGACTCCAGAGTGATGTTACATTTATGAAAAATAAATAAAATTTAAATTCAAAAGTGGGCTGGAGGGCTGGGGATTTAGCTCAGTGGTTAAAGTGCTTGCCTTGCAAGCACAAGAACAAGAACCCGAGTTCGATCCCCAGCACCAAAAAAAAAAAAAAAAAAAAAAAGTGGGCTGGGGTTTAGCTCAGTGGTTAGAGTGCTTGCCTTGCAAGCGCAAGTCCCTGAGTTTGATCCCCATCACCAAAAATATAAAAATAAAAATAAGTTCAAAACTGTAGGGGTTGGGGATTTAGCTCAAGTGGTACAGCACTTGCCTAGCAAACACAAGGCCCTGAGTTCGATCCCCAGCAGCCCCCCACCAAAAATTCTAAACCATGAGCTTTTTCTCCCAGAGCTCGAGCCTTTGCTGAATCGCGGCATCCCTACCCCACCACTGTGCAGGCACAGAAGAGCGCACCTGATCCTGCGGAAGATGCTGTCCAGGTCCCGCTTCATTTCCACCAGTGTCCGCGTGTGGTGCACAAAGCGCTCACTCATCTGCTGCAGGCGGGCGCTGGACAGGTTGTTGAAGTTCAGCAGCATCTCATTGGTCTTCTCGAAGCGGTCCAGCCTGGTGGCAGAGAAGGGTGTGAGCGGCCCTGCCCAGCCTCCAGGGTGCTGCCTTTTAACCCCGCTGAGCCCTGGTTCAGTCACAGCCTTTGCAGGGGCTGCTCCCTTGGTCTGCACATGTCATGACACCTAGGAAACTCCTATTCAACCCTTAAAACCCTACTAGGAAAAAAACAAACTAAAAAAACCCTACTGGAAACCAAGCATGGTAGTGAATGTCTGTAATCCTAGCACTCTATCAAACTGATAAAAGATTGTGAATTTTGAGTAATTTCTACCTCAAAATAAAAAGAGCTGGGGATGCAGCTCAGAGCAAAGTACCTGGGTTTGATCCCCAGTACTGCAGGGAAAAAAGTGTATCTTTTTTTTTTTTTTTTTTTGGTGCTGGGGATCGAACTCAGGGCCTTGTGCTTGCTATGTAAACACTCTACCACTTGAGCTAAATCCTCAACCATGTATCCTTTGTTATGGTTTGGATTTTTTGTTTCTTGGGACAGGGTCTCCCTGTGTAATTCGGGCTGGCCTTGAACTCACTATGTAGCCCAGGCTGGCCTTGAACTTGCAGTGGTCCCCCTGCCTCAGCCTTCTGATGCTGGGAAGAAAGGTGAGTGCTGCCACGTCCAGCTAAACCTGTCCTGCTTTAAACTGTTATCTCAGGTATTTTGTTCACAGTCACAGAAAACCAACAAACACACCTTCTCATGGACATTTCTCTCCCCACCCTCCTCTGCTTTCCTAGACTTGACCAACTCCAAGCTATTCCTCCAGCTGAGCCCTGACACCATGGGGCCAGGAGGGCCAGGTCTGCTTCTCTTCCCCCTCAGGCTGGGACGTCCCAGGGACAAGTCTGAATCTGCCCTCAAGAACAAAGAGCAGGGCTAGGGGCGTGCCTGAGTGGTGAGCGCCTTCCTGGTGTGTCTGACATCGGGTTCCATCCCAGCACCCCTACATAGACAGGTGAAGTTAAAGTAGTACCAGGAGGATGTGGTCACACCTGGAATGTAGTCGAGGCCTGGGCTGCCGTCTGTCCCGGCCCTTCCCAGAAGCCCCTGGGGCTCCCTGCAGACACAGCCTGGGCTCTGAGCTGCCAACCCCCCCGCAGGAAGTTGAGCTGGCAGCCCCGGGTTCTGTCCCGCACTGGGGGCCAGTATCATCACTCACATGTTCTTCTGGGCCAGGATGATGGCGTTCACATCGTCTACGTTCACCATGCTCAGAATTCGGCTGCAGAAGACCCTCGAGGCTGAGTCCGAGGCATCCATCCCTTCTTCTTCCTCCTCCACTGCCTGAAACAGGTGGCAACAGTCTGGTCGGCACCAGGGACCTCAAGAATATCTAGAGGTGGAAGCGGACCTGGTGCACAGGGCTCTGAGCCTCCCACCACCCCCAACAGTGAGGATGAGAGGTGGCTCAGCCATAGTACCTGAGCCTTGGCATGGCCATCCTCAAACACGTGTGCCAGGGCAGCTACAAGCAGCCATGTTTGGAAATCCACCTTGCCCAGCTCATTGGCTCCCACTGTCTGGTGCCCAAGGCCACCAGCATTGTTCACATGCACAGACCTGTCACCCTTCCCATGCTATCCCCATTAGCAGGACACACACAACTGCCTCGTCAAATCCCCTTCCCTGCCACTGTTTCATTTTCCAAGAGATCGCTTTTATTTTGAGATGAGGCCTCCCTAAATTGCCCAGGCTGGGCTTGAACTTCTAATCCTCCTGCCTCAGCCTCCTAAGTATCTGGGATCATAAGCATGCACCACCACGCCTGGCTCCAAGAAGTCTTCAGGAGAAGCCCTTTCCAATCACTCTTCCAGTTCCTCTTTTTCCTCACCTTCCAGCTTCAGTAAGCAACTGATCTCTTGCCGCAGTTGCAGCAATGTCAGTTCCAAGACAACAGAGGCAGAGGCGAGTCGCTCTCCAGAGCCCAGCCCGGAGCCTGGCAAGGGAGCCCGGGACTTGGTTTCGGGCATGCAGATAGCACTGTGTACACGTGACACCAGACGAAAGCCAAGGATTTAGGGGCTTGCAGCCAGGCTGTGGGTCCCAGCAACCAGATGGTTCTGCTGTTCCAGCCTCCTGATTCACAGATGACACTCCCAGCAGGCAGAGCTCCCCACACTACACAGGGGTACGACAGTGGGGAGCGCGTTGGGGAAAACCTAGACACCTACTATAGCCTGGCTCTGCAGCCTAGTGATCAAAGGGAAGGTCTACTTCTGATTGATTATAATTCATACCCAGGAGCTGGGAATACAGGGAACATCTGTAATCCCAGCATTCAGGAGACTGAGGCAGGAGGATTGCCGCAGGTCTGAGACCAGCCTGAACTACATAGCAAGACCTTGTCTCAAAAAAAAAAAAAAAAAACCACAAAAGCAAAAAAAGGAGGTGGTGAGGCAAAGCCTTTACAACCCATTTGCCCTACTTCTCATTTCTTTTATTTTTTTTGTGCTAGGATTGAACTCAGGGCCTTTTGCTTGTGAGGCAAACACTCTAACCACTGAGCTAAATCTCCATCTGGCCCTACTTCTCATTTCTTGAGCCTCTGCTGTATTCTGGACCAGGCTCAAAGCACACACTGGAAACTCATTGAGAGATGAGCAAGAACCGGCCCAGCAACAGCCAGTGAGCCCAAGTCACACCTTGGAGTTGTGAGTGTGAAGAGTGCTCGGCACCCACCTGAGATGGATGGCCGTGTTTCTCAAGCAGCTCACTCCAGCCTGAGTACTGGCTCATTTTTACAGAAAAAAAAAATGCTGATAGGCATTAATTTCCGCTGTGAAATTTCTTGCTTTGCAAATGGTAGCAGCAAATTAATTTCTCCAAAACATGAAGGCCAAGAATATTTATTTATTTATTTATTTGGGAGTTTTTTTTGGGGGGGTGCTGGGGATCGAACTCAGGGCCTTGCACTTGCTTCGCAAGTGCTCTACCACTTAAACTAAATACCCAATCCAAGAATATTTATTTTTGTTTTGTTTCTGTCTCACTATGTAGCCCATACTGGCCTTAAACAGGCAGTGATTCTCCTGCCTCAGCCTCCCCATGATGGGATCACAGGCATGTGCCCCATGCCCAGCTAAGTGCCCCATCCCCTGAATCTGGCTAGCAATCCAAAGCCCCTGCATATCTTCTAGAAATGAGCTACAAAGAGGTGAAAAGCTCTAACGACCACTTTTTATTCAGCACCTATTACAAGCCAGGCAAGGTCACCCAAATTCCCATTTCCAAGAAGCATGATCGTATATAAAGAGTAAACTTGGAGTCGGGTGCTGTGGCCTGCACTTGCGATCCCTGCTATTCCAGAGGCTGAGACAGGAAGATCAAAAGTTTGAAGACTATGTGGGTCACTTAATGAGATCCCAGCTCAAAATTTTAAAGGAAGACGGGCTGGGGGTGGGGCTCAGCGGTAGAGCATTTCCCTAAAAGCGGAAGGCCCTGTGTTTCATCTCCATCACCACCACCACCAAAAAAAGACAGTGGCCCACAGCTAGGGCCTGACAGGTGTAGGACTTGGACCTCCGAGATACAATTCTGCTTCAAAGGACGGCTCTTTCCGGTCTCTGGCTCCCAGATGTGATGGCTCTGGGGTTTATGGCAACCTCCTTCCCAGACTAACCGCTGGACCGCCGCACAAACGGTGGCACTGATCCAGTAGGGGCTCTGGTCCCGGCTCTGAAGCCATTTGTGGGAGAAACCCACAGACAGGAAGGTTTTATGACCTTGGGGGAGAGAGAGAGAGAGAGAGAGAGAGAGAGAGAGAGACAGAGACCCTTCACTTGCCTATATTCTCATTTTAGGAAATGGGAATAAGATCTCTTGAGACATGGCGGCACACACCTGTAATCCCAACAGCCAGGAAGCTGAGAGGAAGGACCTCGAGTTTGGCCCAACCTGGGCTATACAGTGACACCCAGTCTCGAGAAACAAAACAAAACAGAACAGAGGACTGAAACCAAAGTCATGAAAAGCAAAGCACTGGCCAGTGCGGGGCGCACTTAAAAGGCTGAGGCCGAAGGATCACTAGGAGATCCTGCTTCGTGAAAATAAAAATCTTAAAAAGCGGAACTCTGAGCAGGCTGTTTTTCAACAGGAATATTGAGTCCCAGGACCGCCCAGGCATCAGCATTTTAAACAAAAGCCTCACGGGTACTTCCAAGAATACGAGCAAACACTTGTACTCGATTTTCATTTGGTTAAATACTTCATTTAATTCTCAATCAGCACTACGAGGCAGACACTGTCATCTCCGAGAGAAACTGAGGCTCACAGGGGCGAGTTCAGTTGCCCAAGGTCAAAACCAGGCAGAGAGGCGCCACGGTTGATTTAACTCAAACCCTCGAGTAGGGCGGGGCCCGCATACACACGCCCCGCGCCCACCGAGCGGGGAAACTGAGGTATAAGCAGTGCACCGCGCGGCTCCGGGTGACACTGCACAACCTAAATGCAGGCGGCCCCAATATCCGCGCCTCAGGTCCGGATCTGGATCCAGATCAGGCCCGCGGCCCCGCCCGCGCACCCACTGCGCAGCTGGGGAAACTGAGGCCTGTGCGCAGCAGGAATGCCCAGATGTGGCCAGCGGCGCGCCCCACCCCACGACAGCCCAGTTGCCGCGCCCGACCCGGCCCGGCTCCCCCGCGGCCCCGGCGACCCCAGCCCCACCCCAAACTCAGCCCTGGCGGCGGCGGCGGCGGCGGCACCTGCACATCTGGCAGCCTTGCTCGCGCTTCCGGGATGGTGCCCGGGCGTCCTGACGCCATCACGCACCGCGCCGGCGAGAGTGCGCGGCGGCGACGCACACCAGGGCCTGACTTGCGTGCGCGGAGGCGCGGCAGGAAGGGGCGGGGTTACATGGCGCTTCAATCCGTGTGTGCGTCACAGTGACTAGCCAATCAGACGGTCCTTTGTGCGCCCACTCAGTTGTCCGAGTCCGCCTTTCGAAGCGACCCAGAACGGGTTAGGCTGAAAGACACATCCTCTTACGTGGATGGGAAGGCTGCGGCCAGGGGCTCCAGGAGCTGCCCTAGGGCTCTAGGCACTTCAGTAGCCTGTAGCTGAGCAGACAGACCCAGGCTGGGGATCAGATTCATTCGGGCTCATAATCTCTGCTATGTACAGTAAATACTTTGTAAAGTTTTGTACTTGTTTAGGGAATCATGAAAAGAAAAAGTCTACGTGTTCAAGACAGATGTAAAAAAAAAGTTTTTTTTTTTAAACTGTCTCGCTATGTTGTACGGGATGCCTTGAACTAGGTATGTAGCCAAGGCTGCCTCAAATGTGTGATTCTCCTGCCTCAGCCTCCTGAGCTCTGGGATTAATAGCCTGCGCCACCATTCACAGTTTAGACGTGTGTGTGCGTGTTTGCCTTTTTCTTCTTTTTTCTTCACATCTATCTTCTTTATTAGAGGGTATTAGTTATGCATATTAATGATTACATTTTAGCAAAGTCGTACATGCACACGTTTCATTTGTATTTATTTACTTTGAGACGCTGTCTCAAAATACTGTCCAGGGCTTGGGGATTTAGCTCAGTGGTAGAGCGCTTGCCTAGCAAGCTCAAGCCCTGAATTCTATCCCCAGCACCCCCCGAAAAAAAACTGCCCCTCTCATAGCCTTGTAGGGGCATCCAGTCAGCCTGGCACACGGGGCACGCTCATAAACGCTGGTTATTTCCCACCGGTTTAAGAGGGAGGAACAGCGCCTGTCTCTTTAAATTATGCAAACGAAATTTGGAGGGCAGAGATAAAAAGAAATCTCTTCTCGGGCTCCGCCAATCAGCGCGCTGGGCGGGTGGAGCGGCCGCCTGAATGGCCCAACGGTAGGCGGCGGGCTCCGAGCTCCTGCCTCTGGGCGCCGGTGGGGGCGGCGCCTCGCTCGGCAACGCCTCGGGGCAGGGGCAGCGGGCCGCAGCGGGAGGGCGGCGCGCGGGAGGTGAGTCTGCCCCGGCCGCGGGTTCCCCCCTCGCCCCCGGCCCCGCGCCCCGCGCCCTGGCGGCTGCGGTGGGCAGAGACGCGGCAGGGTCCGGGCTCCCGGCTCCCCGGGCAGGCGAGGTCCACACCCGGGCCGGGCCCCGAGACCCCGCTCCCGGCAGAGCAAGGGCGAGCGGGTGGCGCCGTCGCCAGACCCCGCCCGGTGCCTTGATTCCGAGCCCGGGGCTGGTCCGGGTCGGGGCTGCAGAGCGGGT
>PVJO010033112.1:0-12439 GCA_004026905.1 Hystrix cristata
TCTACTTGGCACTGGCCCTTTCCCTCAAGCAATCCTGTCTAAGTCACTTGTAGAAATTTCTTTCTTGTAGACAGTGGTTCAGTTTGCCACCACGTTAGTTATCAAGTGCAAGAGTAATACATCATGTCTAAAACTATCCTTGCATGGCTGAGTTCTTCAGTGCTTATTTATTTCAGGAACTCAGAAAGCTGTTAACTAGGGATATGACTACCAGTACCCTCTGAGACAGCAAATGGAGTTTCTGGTGGTATTTACACGAACTGCTTGCTCTCAATTTCACCAGGGAATGCTAAAGCTGAGTGTTTTATAAAGTGACTTCTACGTCTGCTCACCTAGCTCCCGTTCACCTGACATGCAGCCAGGCCATTAGCTATAGCCCAAGACTTTGCAACCACACAGCTTCCTAAGGATGGGAGGCTGGCTCCACATCTGATGTTGGACACCTCCCAGTGTCCTTTGAACAGATTTGCATTGACTTCTTTCTTTAAGGTTTATCTGCTTCAGTGTGTTGTCTATTTCCAGAAATGGAAATTTCTGCTTTCCAGAAATACAATCTTCGGTCCAGGAAACTCCAATTAGTGAACAATGAGCAAGGAAGTGAACCAGACTTTGCCTCACTGTTGGGACAAAAGAGGCCTTCAGAGGTCTCCATCACTGTTCCCACAGGCAGTAAGGCAACCTGCTGCCACATTTGGTGGACAACCTCGGCCCTCTTGCTTAGTGGGCTCATGAGTCCAACATACTATTTTGCTTTGCAAATGAATTTACTGGCCTGCTTCTTCTTTCTTCATTTACTTACTTTCTGACGTCACCCAATCTGCGGCCAATTTTACTGACTTCAAATTAGTTGGTGTCTTTGTCTGGTGAGGCAATTTTGACCTAGGCTAAGTAGAAATCTTTTCACTTGCTTTTAAGTGGGAGACTTTCACTCCAAAGCTTGAGAAGTATCCTTTAGGTAATTTTAATTTCTTCCAGATGCTTCCAGATGCTTTCATCTGCATATACTGTGGTTGGACAGACTTCTGAGTACATTCTAAGCAGTTAGTTCTTAAGCACTCAGGGTGACTACCTGTGTTATTGCTCTTTTCAAGTTTGTTTTGTTTTGTTTTTTGTTATTTGGCTTTTTTTTTTTATCACCCCTTTACCCTTGAAGTCCTGTTAATGATTCAGAATTCTTACTGGTGCTATGTGAACTAGATCCAACAGAATTTTTCGATGAGGAATGCATTTTTATTTTATTGGCATTGTTGTTTTATTGTTTTGAAAAAACTCAAGTAGCCAGCCCTGCTTACTTTTGAGATTCTTGCTTATTGGTGAGGTCTCCAAGAAATAATTTGTATCTTAGAATTTGAACAATGTTGCTTTTAGGTCCCATCATCAGCTTCCCTTTATTTATCATAAAGGTGACCTCTTCCCTCAGGATCCCCTGGGCATTACTACTTCTCATAATGTCAGGAGTGTAGCATACTAACATGTTCTTAATGCTTATCAAGTCTGATCTCATCTCATTAAGTTATAGTAACACATGAGCATATTCAAATATTTTTGTAGCAACATAGTAAATGTATATTGCGTTTCATTCTATGGAACATGAAAACTGATTTTCTGTACTCTGAATTGAGTTTGAAAAGAAATTATTAAGAAGGCCTAAAATCACACACCAGTACCCATTGGGTATCAATTTTATCATTATCATAGTATACAGCTGGAGCTATGAGAGCAACCAACTTTTTAATCTGCCACAATCTACTGTTAACCTCAGGAACGATGTACTGCTGTACTGTGTACTGTGTACTAGGGCCTATGTACCTATGTACTAGAGCCAGATGAAATTGTTAAATAAGCTGGTTGGAATGAAAATTCCCACATGAATTAGTTTATCAGAGCAATTATCTCTTCCCAGAATCCTAAATTGCTTAATGCTTATTAGGAAGGACCACTAAGATCATTCCAAATGTTCCACGTGCTGTGGCCAACTAACACTAACACAGGTGAGTTATACTCTTAGCGTTGAGTGAAGAACAATCAAAGACGCGCTCCTGTTGCACTTTCCAATATGCAATTTCTACCCGCTTTGGTTCCTCCCCCACCCTGGGCATCTTCATGCCCTCCCAGTTTTGTCTTCGGGTTTGTTAGTGTACTGTCCATTTCTCCCCGCTTATTTGGGGATTTGTCCAACCTACCTTTTCTTCCTTGGAGTCTCGTCAGTAAAAGGAGCTAACAGACTGCACATCTGTTTCTTAACCATTTCTTTCCCGTGCTTCAAATAATCACATGTTGTCCTTTCTCACAATCTATTCTCCATCTGATAAACAGAAAATACAACCATCACGAGGTTAAGTTAGGTTAGATTTCCTGGTGATGGACCCTAAGAAGTGGTCAGTCTGTATAAGATTTATTGAGCAGGTGGCCCTCTTCAGAACGTATCAGAAGTGAGGGACTGAAGCAGAAGAGAGAAGGTGAAAAAATAAACAAGATGTGATCTCAGGTGCACATGTCATGAGCTCAAGTATGGTGGTGCTCTAGAGCATAAACTGCACCACAAAGATCCCGTCCCTTTGAAGTGTGGTGTTGATTTATCATACTCCAGTATTAGTCAGCCGGTCCCAGACTGTAGGCTGTGGCGGAGGCGTTGGTAATCTCCATAAGTGATGACTGCCATCTTCTGAGAGCAACACTCCAGGGAAAAGGTGGCTAAACAACTCTGACCCATTAGCTGCAGCACTTACAACAGACTGGGAACATGTTCGGGCTGCTGGTAAAAGCAAATTGGCATCATCATCTAATGTATATGTCATAGTCTACTTAAAACTCACATGCATAATTGGCTTAAGAACCCTAGAACTGTTTGGACAAGAAGGCTGAAAATAGTTTAGGAATCTTGTTGACAAAGCAGCAAACGTACAAGGAATTTGATGGCACGCTTTGGAAAGCAAAATTGCCTACACTTAGTTCCCCTCAGACAGGTGGATGCACACAGATTTAGTAAGATTAAGCATGCTAATAACCTCGAGTGCTCACATTTACAGAGGAATTTTTAAATTCTTGTTTCAGAAAAATAATTGCAAGGTACTTAAATAAAATTTGAACTTTTCCTCAGACATTCCTTTTGAATAATCAGTACAAATCAGGGATGGTCTTGTATATAAGACCTGAGTCCAACGCATCTTTGTCTCTTTATAAGGTGAGAAATCTAGTCTGTAATATACACCTTTATTTTATGTCACATGTATTCATCACTATACCTAAAATACTCTTGTATGAATTTGTCTCTATATTGTATCTGTCTTCCTTTCTTGGTCTCTAACTTCTAAGAGAGTATGTCTTATACTGTGTCTACTTTATTTTCATCAGAAGACATAGTACTTTTATGTATAAATGAAGAAATGAATAGAGTACTGAGAAAATAATTCTAAGTATTCACAGTTCCACCTGGAGAAGTCATAGCTATTGTAGGAAAAGATTCTTATTTTTAGGATTCTCAGAGAATGAGCACCTCTCTCCCCAGTGCATATCCATCACAATTCATGATGACAGTTTCAAATTTGTTTGGCTCACCACCCTCACCCCTTTGGGGTTGCTGGGGCAAGGACGAGTTATAATTATGACTGGATTCCCAAATGCAAAAAAAAATGAGTAAAGCAGGAAAATAAAATGTCAATGAGAATTTTCAGCCCAAATAGAAATAAATTATTTGGAAAACAAATCTTAATCTCTATTTTGACTGAAGGACTAGGACGAGAAAACAAACCTATTCATGTAATTATGATAGAATACGTTTTAGGGTTATTGACATTTCATCATAGGTGAGTAGAATCTAAAAAGTCAGGAATTCCATCCACCAGTTTCAGACACTAAATAGTTTTTTCAGATATTTTCTTTTTAACATTAAACTATGTTTTTGTTTTTTTCTCTCCAGAAAAGCAGTGACTTTGCTTGAAAATCCCAAGTGACTTTTCCAGTTTTTGTTTTTTTTTTTTTTTTCAGAATTTGCCCGTATGAGTTAAGGTTCCCCAGGGAAACAACTAATAAGAGAGAAAAAAGAAAGATTATTTTAAGGAATAAGTTCACATGATTGAGGATGCTGTCGACCCCAAATTTTACAAGGCAGATCACAGACCACAAACTCAAAGAACAGTTCAGTTTGAGCCCAAAAGTCATCTATTTGCCAAATTCTCTCTATTCCAGGGAAGACCAGTCTTTTTCTTTTTTTTTTTAATTAAGACCTTCAGCTGATTGGGTGAAACTTATTCCCGTATGAAGAATAATCTACTTCACTCAAAATACACTGATTTAAGTGTTAATCACACTTTTAAAAATAGCACTACACAAACTTCTGGGGTAATGTTTAACTGAACATCTGTGTCCCTGTCAAGTTGATACTTTAAACTAACCATCACGTTGCTCCAGTCCTTTACAAACTTATCATATATTCTGCTTTTTTCATCTCCCATATTTCACAGTTTATTTTCTCCTGTTTGGAGTCTCATGTATTTATTTACTAGTTCACTATTTAATTTATATTCCTAAATTTTCTTGGTTGTTTTAGTATATTTTATATATGAATCACATCCTCCCCTGAATTAGTTGAAAAATAAATTTTCTCTACTTTTGTCCCCTTGTAGTTGTTTGTAGTCCTATTTCTGTTCAAGAATCTTGAGGTTAAGATTATAGCAATGAACAATAATAATGAATGAGCAGTCACCAACTCGTCTGACATTGCACATAAAAATCACACATGACAAAAATGATTCGCACCACTGGTTACCACGCATCACCAAGCAAGACGGCTAGTCAGATAACCCTTTAGAAAATCACTGAACTCCCAAAGGTTTCACTTAAATAGATTGCATCAGATTAGGGTTTTGGAGGTTTCTTAAAGAAATAATGTGAAAATAATAAATTAGTGAAGAAGGTGTGCATCTATTCCACCAAACAGTCCGCCCAAAGCAGACAAATGACCGACTGTAAGCACACTCAGCTTTTTTGCTTCTCAACTTCGGTCATTCTCTCTCTTTGCCTGAGCTTCTGCCTGTCAAATTCCAACCCCTCCATCATGGCACTAAAGTAAAAAAGAGAGAGAAAAATAAGCAAAAGATTATGTAAGACTAGCTTTATCAACTGAGAATCTACATAAAATTCATTCCATAAAGTTGATGCTGTGAAATATTTTTTTAAAAGGCCAGACACTAAAGGGATAAAGACAGACTTTTATTCAATAACTATTACAATAGGGAAGAGGCTCCAGTGTGATCTGAACTCATTCCCTCCACAACAAAAGGCTGCAGATAGTTAAAGACTGAGGTACGCTGAGAAGAAGGCTTCTAAGGAGATGACGGGGTGGTGGTTCCCTGTCAGCAGGCTGTCTGGGTTCACTGATGCTTGTCCGGAGGAGAAATGACTGACTTCCCAAATCACTGTGGCAGGAGGCAGGCCAAGGTGTCACATCCCCTGCCTCGCCCCCTCAAGCTGAAGTGAGGTCCTTTTCCTCCCTCAAGGCTGAGTAAGAGCAAAGAGAGTTATTACTCCAGGCATGTGTATGAGTTTGCGAGGGCTACTATAAGAAGATGCCACTGACCGGGTGACATGAACAACAGGCGTTTATTTTCTCACAGTTCTGCAGGACAGGAAACCGGGGTCAAGGTTCTGGTTAATTCGTCTCTGCTGAGGGGGTCTAGGCTCCCAGTCAGCAGTGTTGGCATTATGTGCCCGCACGGCCTGTCCTAAGTGTGTGAGCAATGAGCGTGAAAGAGGTCCAGCTCTCTGGTGTGCTTCCATGGGACACCATTCTGTTAGATCAGGGTGTCACCCTAATGACTGCATTCAACCTTAATTGCTTCCTTAGAGACCCCCATCTTCAGATACAGTCACATTGTGAACTGGGGCTTCCAGGCAGGAAAATGAGTGCAACACATTTCAGTAGACAGCAGTTAGCATTTCAAAAAGACAGCATGCTTGAGGAGACTGGAATTTTTCTGGAGACAGAGCAGGCTTACTCTGCCAGAAGCAATGCGAGAATATGGACACATTTCTTAGTGCAGAAATTTGAATGGAATCATGTTCTGAGAGTTTTGCAAATTGCACTGGGCATGGCGGTGGACGCCTGTAATACCAGCACGCAGGAGGCTGAGGCAGGAGGATTGCCATATGTTTGAGGCTGTCCTGAGCTACATAGTGAGTTCAAGGTTAGCCTGAATTACAGAGCAAGATCCCATCTCAAATGAACAAACAAACAAAAAAAAAAAGCGTTCTGTGAATCTCAATGCCAACATGAGGGCTTAGAAAAAGTACGTTTGTAGGTAGTTTCTCAGAAAGATATTTTGCCCAGTGAGAGTGTCTTTGAAATGCTATTTCTACCAATGTAACTAGTAAAATTACCCTTAGTTTTCAGGTTTCTGTATATATACATGATATATACAGAATATATATTATATTTATATATACTATTACTATATATAGTAATTATATATATGCTATTATTAATATATATACATGATATATATACAACATAAAATTTACCCAACATGAATAAACAGTTGAAAATACACTAACGACTTTTTACTATAATCAGCCAACTATTATTAACATCCTAAATTATCTCCAGTAACTCTGATTTTCCAGGACATTAACAAGATTTGCCTGCTTACCCTCACAAATTATTGCTCTATTTTGCCTGGCTATGGTATAACACCGGTTAGGAAAATCCCACAAGATTTCTCACAGTAAGCCCACTTTTGCCAGAGAGTAGGTTTTGTCGAGATAAAATATTAGATGGGGCACGGGAGACCTGACAGAATAGTTAACGATTCTGGTTAGGATCTTGTTCTTAAGACTCCGGTCACTGTTGGCTCTCACAGTTGAAAGACAACCATGAAATTTCATATCATATGCTATGATTAAATTCTGTGAAATGCCCGGCTTTTAAATTAAATATTAATCTTGGTTTTAAGCTCTTTTTTTTCTTTAA
Source organism: Hystrix cristata (assembly GCA_004026905.1). NCBI lineage: Eukaryota > Metazoa > Chordata > Mammalia > Rodentia > Hystricidae > Hystrix > Hystrix cristata. The sequence goes on from PVJO010033112.1 coordinate 6,968, forward strand.
ACCTTTTGCTTTTGGCATCTCATATTAATAAAAAGTGATAGATACTTGGGACAATTCATTTCATATATAGTTGTGGGGGGGAGGGAGAGAGAGAGGGAGATTTTGTGTAATTATGCTCCTTGTATAAATGCTGAATAATTTCTGGAAGTCCTTAGGTGGAAGTATAGCTCTTTGGAGACTAGGTTTTTAGGCTTATTTTTAAAGGTTTCTTAATTAAAAATTTAATTGTTAAGAGGGGTTAAAATTATGTTGTAAAATTACTTAGCTTACAAAGTTGTACACTTTTTGATGGCAAACAAATTGGCTTTGAGATGATTATGTTTGGCCTTTACTGTGTGGATGTATTACTTTCTTATCAGTATTTTCCTGTCAAATTTTTTGTCACAGTTTGTTATTAATGACATCATTGTATTAAATAATTAATGGAAATCCAAGAAATAGGAATTGAGAAAAGCTGGGGATAAAATATATTAAGTACTTGTAGGTATTTTGATAATGCGAAGTAGGTTGATAGTAATAAGTTTTTCATGATCATGTTTTGACCTGTTTTGAGATCTCCTGGCTATGAAAAAAGGGTGAGTAATCATTGGAAAATATCAAAATCAGAAAAAGACTTATGAGTCAGTTTTAGGTAATCAGGATTTGGTCTTATATCTGAAACCAAGACTAGAGGGACATCAAGACTGTATATAAGAAGAATGTTGGAAGTAAATTATGGCTGATCCAAAATATTTAGAATGCTATAAACAGATGTGGCAACGAAAGTGAATAATTGAATTGGGTGGCATACAAATTGTGTAACTTCCAGATTAGGTCTTTGGAATAAATTATGTCTTTGTAATTATTGGAATATTGTTTTTCATTAATAATACTGATATGATAATTATCTGCTTTGAAAGTTCTCTTTTATGAGATAGCTTATTATTCATCATTTAGATTATAAATAATGAATCTTAAAAACTTGAATACTGAAATATAAAGAATACATATGTACGGATATGTAAAAATGTGATATCAATAGCTGATGTCTACAGATAGTACTATCAATAGTCCTAATTGCTTAGAAGTTGAGAAAGAAAACAATTTGTATGCCACTTTGTGTTAAAGCAGAGACAGTAGGAAATTCTGTTGTTAAGGAAGTAGGTATGATGTCTTAGTTTGGAAAGTAGCATTGTTCTCCAGTGTAGGAAAAATCCAGTTAGCAGGAAAACTTCTCCTATTGTTGTGCTCGTGGGGGAATAACGCTAAAACTAGAATTAAGTCATCCATGAAGAAAGCAAATCAAGGACGCAGATCAATTTTGGCTGGTTTCTAGATGTTACTATAATAAATATTAGTAAAATTTAAATGCGAGAAAAGTATGTTTATAGTTACATTTGATATGATTAAAAAATTTGCAAAAGATTAGCATCGCAGTAAAAATATTTCATTTTCAAAATTTTAATTAGGCTATATTAGCTAGATTATTCGCAATAAGAAGGAGGTTGGTAAAACTATAAAAAATCAGTGAGAAACTTAGGTTTATTTCAACTAATTTATTAAATAATTAAAGGCTGTTTAAACTATGAGATTATTTAAACTAGATTTAATAGAAAATTGAAGTGTTCTCTTGTTAAAAATGAGTGTGGGTATAATAATGATTCACTTTGAAGAAGACCAAGATTTTAAACATAGAACATAGAAGATTGTAAATATTTGATACTGTTAATGGCAATGCCAAATCTACAATGGATTTTCTGGATTAAAAGGTAAAGAGATGATAGCAAGTAGAAAACAATTGTTGGAAATGAATGTTGTGCAGATTCTAATCAAATCTACAGTAAGTCAAGTTTTGCTATACTTTCATCCCTCAGTACCCCTGGAGATGGGGTCAGGATCCCCATGGATACAAGAATCAGGGTGTATATACTCATGCTCTTCATACTACAAAATGGTGTAGTATTTGCCTTTAACCAATGTGTATCCATCATCTGTATAATCATCTGTAGATTATTTATAGTACCAAACACAATATAACTGCTGTATAAATTGTTGTTGTGTTATTAAGAAATAATGACAAACAAAACAGGTCTGTGCATGTTCCCTGAAGACACAATTTTATTTCCAAATATTTTCAGTCTGCGGATGCAGCCCATGGACAGAGAAGGCAAAAATAGCACAAAAATTGCTATGAAATTATTTTTCACTGTTCTGAGATGCTTTTAAGATGTTTTTGGTGTCAGCTTGTTGGGATTGGAGAAATTTTCATGTTATCTTTGAGAGACTGACTGTTTTTGAATGTGAACTATCACCAGACCACGAAATGGATGCTAAGTGAGCTCATTTTCTGTTATTTTTGAGAGGGTGTACTGTACTCACAAATGAAGAAGTAGACCTATTTGGATATTTATTAAATGCTTTCGAAATGCAATGTTTGCCATATAAGAGCACGAATCTCCATTGAAGTGACACAAGGGCTACACAGGCTCATAAAATTAGTCTAATCTCACTGACTACAATATTTGATTCAAAGAGAAAAAATCTTTTGATTAGCTCCTTTTTTCTTTGCAAGGTAAGATAAAACTGTAGGGAACACCACTGCTAAATGCCATCCGATGGAAAGACAGGCTTGTGAAGCGTAACAGTGTGTCCTCATCAATCTCATTCACTAGCTCTTGTACTGTGAACTTCTTGCTCTTCCTCAAAGTCAAAATAAGCATGAAATGTAAATGTTTTGAATGGATTAGGACCTCAAGGCAGCCACAACAGTACAACTACAGACACTCAAAAAGAAGACTTCTGGAACTGCTTCCCAAAGTAGCAAAACTGATGGAATGAGTATGTTTGAATTGAGGGTATTTTGAGGCGGATCAATGGCAATGTGTCTTTTACTGTAATAATTTAAAAATCTTTTATCACACCTCATCTACAATACTTTTAGAGATATACTCAAAAGACATGCAAACAAGCATGCGCAAAAATCATTTACAAAGCTAGAGCGGTGTTATTTATCATAGTTTAAAACTGGAAACAACTCGAATTTTCATGAACAACGAAAAGCACATACAATGAGGTGATATATTCATTGGACATCCATTTCAAATCGAACAATCTGTGCCCCTACTTTATATCTCTGAATTTTTACTTCTATAACATTTCTACTTAATTTTTTGTACTACGAATGTGATTTATTTTTTATTGGTATATTTATGATACATAATAATTACATACATTTTGGGAAATTAGCGCACGTGTACACTGTATCTTGATCATTTTTAATACTCTTTCCTCCTTCCCCTTTACTCCCTCATCCCTTTCCACATCTCCCAAAAGTCATTTAGAGGAAAATGAATGAGTCTTGAGACTGTAATGTTAAGTGAAACAAGTCAGATGCTGAAGGTTAATTTTTCTGACATGAGAAAGCAAGAATGTAAATAAAGAGTAAAATAAAAGAGACAAGATAGGAAATATGGAGAAAATCTACTTGATTTCTTTGTGGAAAGCCACAGAGGTACTATTCAGGGCCCTAGAGATTTCCAAATTGATGCATTTAAAATGTGGAACTATTTATTCATAACTCAAAGAAAAAGAGTAAAGAACCAAACATGGCCAGCCAAAAGATAAAGGCAATGGAAGAGAGATTCAAGAGGAAAAATAATGCTTTTAGTTGAGAATTTAGATGTGTAGAAATATCAAGAAAGACACATATTTTGACATCTACTGTTTAAATTCAGAATTCCATAGATAAAAAAATATTTTATGTGTATCTTGTCAGGGAGAAAATAAACAAAATTGAAATAAATTATCTAGAATGGAAATATAACTTGCAACAGACTTAGTTTCCAATGTTTAGTGTAAGAACCAAATAAAATTATCTACATCATTTTGAAAAATGAGGGGAAAAAATTAATCAAAAATTTTGTATTCAGCCAAGTTACTGTCTGTCTAGGAAGAGAAAAGTGTGTTCTCAGGTAGAGATGGGTTCAAAAATGTATGACTCACTTGCCTTACTAGAAAAATTAATACTGCCTGAAAAATAAATCTAAATCAGTATCAGTGACCAGTAATCCTGCTATGTTATCTTGACTGGATTAAGAAGTGTCAGGAGATTAGTAAAGCACACTTCTGGGTGTGTCAAGGTGTGTCATGCAGGTGTGACCTTGGGAACTATGCACGGTACTAGGTATGGTCCCTGGCCCCTTTCTCTCCAGTGTTGTTCCCCTGCTGTACTTCTAGACCACCATGAACTAAGCATCTTTGCTCCATCAGGCCCTTCAGCTGTAATATTTCTGCCTTGGAGCCAGCTGACCATAGAGTGAATCCTCTGTGATGTGAGCCAGTTAAACTTCTTCTCCTTTAAGGTGTGGATGTTTGGCATTGTGTCTCGGCCAACAGGAAAGAACTAATACAATATCCAAGAAAAGGAAGACATAGTACAGCAAAGAAACAGCAATCCATTAAAGAGCACTGAATGCTTTTCATGTGGTTATAAATGATTCAGAGATGATTACATTAACCCTGAAACAATACAGGATTTCCCTTGATGGAATTTTCATATATCATGTCTCCAAAGAACCTCACAATAGCATATCGTGGATGACTCTGCCTATTCTGAGAAACCCACCAGGTTAAAAAATACTCTTTGTTATTCTCAGGGCTGGTAATCAGGAATAGACTTAAGACCCTCCTGGAACCCTATCTGGTCTGAGTACTCTGAGGACAAGTTAATCTGCTACCCTTCACTATATACAAACAGCTGCTATTGACTGTAGGGGCAGGGGTCTGTATATGTGAAAACAGAATAGGGGCCTCCTTAGGTGTTCTAGCTAATCCTGACTAGAAGGAGTTAAAAATAAACTATTGGAGAGATTCCCCTGGGAAACAGGTCAAGCACAAGGGTAGAAAAAGAGAAAAAAAAACAGATAAGGCAAGGCACCAAATGGCCTTGCAACTTGCACCAAAATACCAAAGAAAGAGCTAACAGGCAGGACACGGAGAGAAACCCAAGTGCACAAATGATAAACCACCCCCACTGCCAATAAAATACAGAAGAAGAAAAGGAGGAGACTGACTAATTTTAAGGCAGTATGTACTCACACCCACGCCCTGACATATTCAAATGTATACATGTGTATTCACTCTAGAGTCACTGTATTATTCACTCTAGGGTCATTACAGCGTACCATAGACATCCACACACCCCTTTACTAACTGCAAGCTAATCATGAATAAGGTACCCCCTTGCGAACTAGGCTCTCACCCCAAAGACAAGGCCTTAAGAGGTAGGACAATGCCAAAAACACAGAAGGAAGATGCGTGTAGAACACCGGAAGAAAGGACGTTAGACGGAGGTGCCCAGAAGCCACTCTAGTTATGGTAAATTCTGGGTGGGGGACAGTGGTCACTCACTGTGCTACAAAAGCAGCCAGGACCAAAGGGCTGTCATCTTTCTGGAGCCCCCATGGTGATTCTTTCTCATCAGAGTAGCTGTCT
>PVJO010033113.1:0-12773 GCA_004026905.1 Hystrix cristata
TTTGATACTATCTATATAGGAAAAAGGACAATGAATTGGAGAAAAGAGAATTAAGAGACAGAGAAATCTAAGTGAATCCTTAAGAAATAAACTGTTAGCTGAAAACTGGAACTAGGAAAAAAACTATGACAAAAATAGCAAAGAGGCTGAAGATTTAGTTCAGTGGTTAGAGTGCTTGAGTTCAATCCCTGGCACCAAAAAAAAAAAAAAAATGGAAGATAATGTTAAGTGAATATAATGAGGAGAGAGAACAAAGGATCTAATGGGATCCAGTGCATTAAACAGATCTTACTAATTTCATCATGCTTTTCACAAAGTAAAGCTTTTATTCTTAATAACTCATATAGAGATGCCAGAATGCTTTTATTGCTTGGATGGACCATTTAGCCAAAGCTACCCAAGATTCTTAGTACTTTGAAACACTTGCTACATGAACATTCAGCTGTCAAATCTCAAAATATTATACTGTAATCTTCATTGTATTCTTTTCTGACTCAGCACTTCGACCTTTCTAATGAGGAAATGAAAAAATAACCTGTGCAATGCAAGACAGAATATTTGAAAGTGATTTTTAAAACACCTAGGGTGATGGAGCACATTTAAATATTTATCAGGGTCCATGCAAGCTTTGAGAACAACAATTTTGTAATATAATGGTTTCTTTATCGTAAAAACTGCATCACTGCAAACACTTCCTTTCATTGGTATGTTGTTGATTTATTCAACCAGGTACCCAGTTAAGAAAGTAACACGTGGGGAGGCAGTTGAGATGAATGACACACTTTAGAAGCTATCATATTTATTAGTCACAAAAATAGTCATTTCAGAATATATTAATACAAAAAATTAAAAGTATACTGAAACTCACAAGGAGCCAGTATAGTGTAATAGTTAAGAACACAGACCTGTTGTCACAAACACCTTGAGTTGATTATGAGCTCTGCATTTACTAATGAAATGATTTCCAGTTACTCCTTTAACTACTTTATCCCTTAGTTTCTAACTTGTGCTAGAAGGCTCTTGTGTGGCTTAAATTAGCTGGCTCTCGAAAGTGGCTCATATATTGTGGCACCACCCAAGAGGCAGATATCAAATGGGATTAGTCCTGAAGCAGACTATTGGAAAATAGAGTAGAACGTGGTGAGCAAAGCTTTCAAATGATGAAAAATCAGATCTAATACAAATGTAATCTTATTCTACTCATGTATTAGTTACTTTTCTAGGGTCCGTGGTTTGTAATTTAGCAAATTTAATACAGGACATTTACAAGTGACAACACTCACAGAAGCCAAATGCAGGAAGAGTGCAGAACATCTATCTATGGGCTGGAGACCCAAAAGATCCAGTCAAGGGCTGGGAGCCCACAGCACTGTCCCATATAAGTCTGTGTCTGAGCTAAAAGGCTGAAGAAATCTATACTGGAACCAGGATACAATGATCACAGCAGAGATGAAGACCAGAGTTTCCCTGAAACGAATGGCAGCCATCCCCGACCACGGCAAGGCCCTGAGCTCCTTCTGGAAAGAGAACAACTGAGTCCCCTTCTGGAGGATCAGCTGCGACAGAGCTTCTCCTGGGAAACAACACTATCTTCTGCTCCTATTCTTCATCATGATGCGTTGGCAAAAATGCTCACTCAGGTGGATCCTTTGCACTCAGAACCACACCAACTCAGTACAGCCAGGCCTTCATGCTCAAGCTGACCACAATGGTAAATCCACCACAACTTGTAACAATTAAATTTAAATATATATATATATATATATATATATATATATATATATATATACATATATAAATATATTGCCCTTAATATCTCTCATCCTCCCCACCCAACACACCTATTCCATCATTCGTGACACTTTCTGAAGCAGTCCTGGAAGTCCTCTTTCATGTCTTTAGTTGCACTGTTGTACCTGCTTTGACGTTCTGCATTGATATGAGCCGTTTCCTGTTCACTTTGCAGAAGAGCCAGAGCCACCTGGTGGCAGACCGGTGAGTAAGGTAGATAAGGACGCACCATAAGGACGTCTCCATGAGCAAGCCTTTTAGTTGGATGGTACTTGGCAGTGGCGTTCACCATATGTTTGATCATACCTCTTAAAGACATTCATGAAACTGTTTAAGAAAGTGGCAAGGATGGTGGGATAAATGTGTTCAGAGAGGCGGTTTTTTGAAGGCGATCAATGGCAATTTTACTGCAATAATTTTTAAAAATTTAAATATCTACCATGCATTTTGATTATGTCTTGTATCATCTAAAGAAGAGAGGGAAGGAAGAGCTTCAGACTGCAGCACAGTTTCAAGAATACTTTGCTCAGGTAGATAGTTATTGAGTCAGAGTCAAAGTCATCTGTGTTAGTCCTGGGGCTGGGACAAAATACCCAACAGCTTAAATGAGAGGCTTCTTTTAGCTCACAGTTTTGGTCCATGGTCACCTGGTTGCAAAACAGAAATAGAATGGCAGAGAAGCACGTAGACAAAAACGTGCTTAACCACAGCGGGGAGGAAACAGAGAAGGGAGGCGCAGGGGACAAGAACAAGCCCTTCCAGGTGCTGCCCCCAGCGACCCGCTTCCAACCGAATGCCTCCTGCTCCAGTGAGTATAGTGCTCCCCTGATGCAGTCGCCTACCAAACATACAAGCCGCTGGGGGGACACGTTAGGTCTATGCCGTAACGCAACCCTTCGAAGGAAGAGCCGATCATCTCAACGAACGAGTGCGGCAGGCCCAAAAATTGTCTAATGAAAACAGATAGTCTGAATGATGCCTTTTCATGGTTAACACACCAGTGAGTACATTTCAAAAGGATTGTTTTTCGTGATTGATGTTATAATAGTCATCATTATATTTTAAACATTTATTTGTACAAAGTACCTAATGTGTATTTATGATTCTACATAACCTTTGTCTTATTTATTCATAGACATGTACATACTTTCTTCCCCACATTGATCATATGGTATTATAATTTCATATTATTTTGGTAGTTTTATTATAAAACATTTAAAAATATTTTTGTTCCTCTTACTTAACACTTATTTTTTCAGAAATAATTTAAAATTTACATGTGTTGTTTGACCATTGTATATAATTATATATTCTCAAATTTTCCATTATGGAATTGGTATAATAATTTATATTCTTAAATACTATCATAAAGGTAGAAATTAATTATTCATACTAACTCATAACTAAATGAGTCTTGGAGTTTCAATCTAATTCTGTCATCCCACTTTACAGCTAAGAAAATTGAGGTTCGACAATTACAAATGAATTGCTTTTCTAATTATATAATAGATATCCTGATGTCTAGCTTATTACTGCCATTTCATCAATTCATTTATTAGTCTCAATACTTTTTTCGATATTTAAATTGTACATGTATTTTATTTAAACATTGTCTCTATTGTAACAAATTACATATTTTTCTAGAATTCAGATATATTTGCTAATGTCTTAGTATGTACATATTGAAATGTTTTCATAATTACATAAAATATATCTATATGAAGGGTAAAATAATAAGAATGCATATTTTAGATATGAGCTACCACAATTTAAATGGTTATCGCACTTGAATTTCTCACATTAGGGCAGTTTCACAGTATACAACCTGGACAAACCCTTTTTCACTTTTGTCATGGAGCACACTACATCATGGCACAGTGGCAATTGACTGATGAAGTGTTCAGAAGGCCAGCTGGTGACTAGTGGATGGAGTAATGTGGAAAAGTGCCTTTCTTCTTTCCATGTGTTTCCAACTCTGATTGCAGTTACCAAGACTTCACTAGCAAAATTTATAGAAACAAAACATTTTTTGGAAAAAATTTAGACGCGGAGTGTGTGGTTCAGTGGTAGTACCATTGCCTAGCGCATGTGAGGCCCTGGTTCCATCCCCAGCAGTGCAGATAGTAATAATAATTGATTAAATAAAGAACACAAAGTACAGACAAAACACTTGTGGTTTGATTGTTGGTTATGGTTGAATCTATGTCAATAATTAACTTACTTTTCATTGGAAGTTGGGTGCGGTTGGGAATACTGAGAACCTGGAGAGAAAAGTAATTATTAATTCTGTCAAATTACTTGGAAGGAAATTATGGAGGGTAACTGAAGTTAAAAACACTATAATTACCAACTAAATCTCTCTAAGAAAGAAAATTTATCAAAGTGAATAAATTTGTATGTAGCAAAAATGTACAGCTTATTGAATACCAATCATAGCTCAAAAAAACTGTTCAAAAATGAACCAATAAAATCTTCAAAAAATGGACTCCTGCCTTCACTAATAAACTCCTTTAAACTCAGAAAGGAGAAACAATATCAGTATATACACAAACAAATTTCCTGGGCATGCAAAAAGATGTAATATTTTCCAGTGCAAATTACAAAGTCAGGACAAATATGATACTAAAGTTTCACGAAGACTGTAGAAGAAAGTAAAGAAATATAGACCAATATTTCCCTTTACATTAAGGCAAAGTCCCCCAAATATTTTCAAGACAATAAAAAAATATATAAAATATGCGATGTGTTACCATGACAAAAGGGATTTATTTCAGGAAAGAAGGGTGGAATTAATATAAGAAAATATATCAGTATAATTAGCCACATCAAGAAAATGAGTTTTAAAAGTATATAATCATCTCCATTGATACAGGAAAATCATTTGGCAAACTTCAATACTCATTAATGATTAAAAGAAAACTTCCCAAAATTGGCACAAAAGGAAGCTTCTGAAAGTGGGTAAAGGATATTTACAGAAAACCTCATGGTGACATCATACACCATGGGTGAAATATTCAACACTTTCTCCTCAGGTTAAGAACAAAACAGTGAATGCCACTATTTCCCTTCTGTCAAACATTACACTACAGGTTCCACCTAATGCAAAGGGCATGAAAGTGATCTAATGACTGGGAAAGTGGAACAGAAGAGTCATATGTATAAAATGTACTGTTTACAGGTAGAGTGCTAGAAACTAATTTACTGCAGTTGCTGAATTCAAAGTTCATATATGAAAATAAAGTTTACCTTTGTACTGTAAAAACAAGAATTAAAAAAAACTCTAAAATAATCATTAATAAGAGCAAAATAATAAATTCCTAGGAATAAACTTTTCAATAGATTTACTAGACTTCTACAATACAAAGTGTAAAATATGGCAGAGAGAAGTTTAAAATGTCTTGAACAAATAGAACATTGTTTTTGTGGCTTGGAAGACTCACTGCTTCTAGTAGGCAGAATTTGAAAAGGAGCTCTAAAGTCTCCCACACTGCGCGTGCTCTCCTGCTCCCGACTGCAGACAGATCTTTAGCTTCTAATTTAGGGAATATGAACAGGTGAAGGATATCACTTATATGCTTGTGTCAGGTGACCTGCCAGAAGTGAAGGCATTTTTGCAGATATAATTAAAGCCTCAAGCAAGCTTAAATTAAGTGAAGGGCAATTATCCTATGTGAGACTAATTAATCAAAAAAATTCTTTAAAGAGAGTTTGATGGCAGAAGAAGCAGCCAGAGATTTCTCTTCTCTTGGTCTGTAAAATACAAGCTGCCAGATGTTCTGCACACGCAGGGAACACAGAGGAACAGGATTCCGAGCCCTCACTGAGAGCCTCTGCCCTGCCAACAGTTTGACTGCAGCTCCGGAGCCCTGGGCAGGACCCAGATGATCCGCGCCCAGACTGCTGAGCATGGAAACTGTGCAGCGAATTTTCTAAATTGGTAGTAATTTCTTTCACTGCAAAAGGAAATTAAAACACTATTTAGAGATTTAAAGTCACACACACGATTTATAGATCAAACACGATCCAAATCAAATCCCGTTAGTGTTTGATAAGATGCAAATTAACAATCTGATTCTAAAATTTACAAGAAAATGCAAAAGATTTATGTAAGCCAAGGAAATCTTAAAGAAGACTAAAGCTTTTATTACTTATACTACCAGATATCAAGGCATACTATAAAGCTGCATGAAATGTGAATGTGAGTATTGGTGTGAACACAGATGCAGAGATCAATGAAATATAATAGATCAGAAATGGCTCCCCACATATATATTCATCTGTTTTGCTAATGCCACTGAAGTGTGTCGTGACAAGAACAATCTTCTCAGTAAATGGTTAATTGGATGCTCATACATAGCATTAACCTTGACACTTAAAAAAGACTCTAGATAGACCTAAATAATAAATAGACAATAATAAAGCTTCTAGAATAAAAAATACAAGGTTTTTGTGTGCCTGAGACAGGCAGATATTTTCTGAAGTTGTTCATTAAAAAAAATCATAAAAGAAAATATTACTAATTTTTTACATTAACAATATGGATAATGGGAAGTAGGGAAACAGATCATTCTCAAACGGGAAGAGGATCAAGAGATGGAGGGGAGAGGGAAATAAAGGGAATAAAAAAGAATTACAGTGTGTTGTATGCATGTACTGACTCCACACGAGAAATGTAAACATTTTGTACTGCAGGGTCGGGGATTTAACTCAGTGGTTAGAGCACTTGCCTAGCAAGCCCAAGGCCCCAAGTTCGATCCCCGGCACACACACAAAAAAACAAAAACAAAAACCAAAAAAAACATTTTGTACTGCAAATATGCACTACTAAAAAACAATTTATGTCTACAAAGCACATTGTTATGAATGTGAAAAAATAAGCCATACACTAGAAAGGGCTAATTACCTCACATACATGCATCGGAGAACTCATCTCCAGAAGATAGATAGATACATAGACACATAGATAGATAATATTCAATAGATAAGCAGTCAGTGAGATAAAGATCGAGCAAGTCAACAAATAAAAAGATAGGCCTCAATTATGTACGTGGGTAAAAGACAGTGACATAGCACAAACGAGGAAGTTCAAGTGGCCATGACATATGAAACCATGTTGAGCAGCATTAGTCATCTTGAAAACGCAAATTAAAATTGTAAGGCGATATCATTACACAGGTACTGCAATTGTTAAAAGACTAATAATTCCAAGGGTTATCTTCTTATCATTTTCTCCTTTAGAGGAACCTGGATATCAGGCACAATTCAAATTCTTGACCCTGAGATTGAATTTGAATTGCTAACGCTGGGTCAATATGTAGAATGGACATGATAGTTGTTCACTAATTAGATTACTGAGAAAATCATTCTGTGGCCAGAAAATTCCCTCCCAGTGAGTTACCCTCAGTGAGAAGATGTGAAGGAACTGTTACAGACACTGTGTTCTAGGAAGTGATTGCCGCACTTCTGAGTAAGAGTCCTAGTTTGTTATTGCTGTTTATTTTTATTCTGTTTCGTGTGTTTACTCGTAGTGAATTGTTCAAGAGAATGAGTATGAGAGAGCACTTTGATGCAGCAGCAGTCCATAAGAGTTGCTATTTACGTGACCTACACTATCTGAGTATAAGAAGCTTAACTAAATTTCCAATGGAGGTCTCTACCCTGATAAAACTTTACAATATTAGGAAGGTTCTTCTCCTTCAAATTATAAACAATTGAATAAAAATAATTCACCTGACACTGCAGAAAAAAGTTTACTCCGCGGTTAAGGATAATTAAATACTAAACTATACATAATTCATTGATGCCCCATTTCTATTCCTAGACCACTCACTCAGGTCCCGAGACAAAGCAAGAGAACTGGGTCTGCCAAATACCACCCGACCCTGCCCGACCCCGCTGATTTCTGCTCATCCTCTTCACCTCCAGTGTCCCCTCAGCTCTGATGTAATTGCTTCCTTTTCCCCAGAGACCTTCTTACTAATAGCAAAACCAGTCAGCCTATGATATATTTTAGTCCTTTTTGAGCTATAAGATTCTTCCTCTTGGACATAGCTAAGTGAATAACATTAGCTGGCATAGCTGGATTCTCTTTACCAGGAACTTGAGACTGTGATTCAGAGACAGGTAGCAGACTTCCTTCTGTAAAAGAAACTAGGCAGACTTCGTTCTGTAAAAGAAACTAAAGCTCTGAATGCAGGAACTTAAGGGCTCCTGTGCACAGAGGTTTATGCTAACCAAAGAGCTGCGTATGCGTAACACTGCAGGTAAGTGTGTGTGCGAAGGGATGATGATAGAAGCATTCTTTCTTGTAGTGATTTCTTCAAACTATAAAAGGGATACATTGTGGCAAAAATGGGCTTGCTCATGGTTACACTATGATGTACATAATTCTTAAAGGAATATAAAAATTCTTCACTAGAAATGTCACCATCAGAATTAAAAGAGTATATATATATGCAATATATGTATATGTGACTAAATGAGTTATAAATATACATATACATATATATGACTAGTTTCTGACAAATAATAGACAAGCATTAGCATTTATCATCATTATGGAAAATTGGGTCAGATGAAGTGGTATACAACCTTTTATAATTAAAAAAAAAGAAAAGGAAAGATGGAGAAATGAGAAATGACATGTTCATCAGAAGACAAGAAAATTTGGTCTTGGAAGTTCCTAAGAATATGGTCAGAGTAGAAAATAAAACTACACACTAGCTCAGTTCTTAAATGGATAATTGAATAAGTGTGAATGGTGGAGTTTTCTTCCTTTAAATTTTCTGAAATATGCTTTTAAGAAAATTGCCCTTTTAAACTGGATATGGTAGTGCATGTCTGTACACCCAGTACTTGGGAGGCTGAGGCAGGGGATTGCAAAGAGTTCAAGCCCAGTCTGGGCTCCATAGTCAGTACAAGGAAGCATGGATTGCATAGCAAGACCCTGTCTCAAAAAAAAAAAAAGTCCTTTTTATTTTAATCCCTTTAACTATTCAACCCGAAACTGTTACATTTGAAAGAATATCATGAACACATACAGCTTAAGGACCAGTGAACTGCTTAATGAAACTGCTGTAGTTTACACTGCCAAATCATTTACTACTGAATGATTAATTTATAAACATTTTTCATGGAAAAAATGAAGGAAGGTGGGAGCAAAAGTTGTTTGAACCAAGTTACAGAATTTGTCTCTCTCTCTGTAAGGCAAATTCAGCACATAAAGTAACAATAGTCTTAGTTATGTTGAATGAATATTCTAGAAAAATCTTTAATTTTCAGCATAAAATCTTGTCCTCCAGATTTTAGATTATCTACTAAAAATTTTTCAAATAAAATTACTAGAACAATATGATGTGTTTTTTCATCGTGTCAGAGTTTCTGTTCCATGTACTACACGTATTATTTCTTTTAATTCTGCAACCATCCTGTGAGACGGCCTGCAGCTCTTATTGATTTTGGCATCCTTAGTTGCTACTGCTCCTTTCCCCCGTGGGAACATCACTTTGTGGATTAAGGCTGAACCACCTCAAATCCACACTTACGTGGTTGAGACCCTGCTCCCTCTCATTCTTCCCAGCCTATAAATGTCTTTCCAAGGTAGGTACATGTCTCCAGGTAGTTAAATCTGGATGAAACCCAAGGGCTTGTGTTTGATGGTTGAGGACAGTACTTTTTTCTTGCTCTGGAAGAAATACTGTGAGATGAGAGGTTCGTGACTACCGCAGCCATCTGACACAAACCTGAAGTCAGCTAGTAGTGGCAAAACACCTTAGAAAAATGGAGCTGGATCTGGGATCAAAGCATTCTGGACTCTTTTCTTTTCTTTTTTTTTTTTTTTTTTTTTTTGTGGTGCCAGGGATCGAACTCAGGCCCTTGTGCTTGCAAGGCAAGCACTCTAATCACTGAGCTAAATCCCCAGCCCCGTGGACTCTTTTCTTTACATGAGCCAATGCATTTCATTTGTTTTATCTGAGTACAGTTTTGTGAGACTTATAACCGAATGTCCTAAAGGATCTGTAGACCTATTATTATGCTCTTTAAACACAGGAGAAAAGTGAAATTCAGAAGTGGCATGTTAGTGCCTAAGAAAATAATTTCTAGAACTAAGATTTGGATTTGGAGATTCTGAACTGAAGAGAGATGATGTGCAACTGACAAGAAAGATGACCTTCTTAAATGATGAAACTTGGAAATATCGGAAACATTGTAGCATTAGTGTATTCAAATGATTTTAAATATTTTTTGCTATGTCTTCATGTCACTGAAAATATTTTAATTGAATTGCTAAAATATTCTAGTTGAAAATATTTTTAAATTTTATTTCAGAGCACAGTAAAAAAAAAGATAAAGTTGATAATTGGACATTTTAGAGTCCAAATACTTGGGCATTACTTCTGTATTAAATAATACTTCTGTGTTAAATGATTATTTTGAAAACATGAATAATTGCAATAATTGTCTCATTTTTCTAACTTGGAATCACTGCTGGGCTCTTGAGGATCCCCCATCTTTGATGTATCAAATAGTTCGTGGAAAGAGTATGATGTCAGGTGACTAGAAGTTTGGGGACTGAATTCTTGTCAGCTGCTGAAACAGAATCTTCTTATACAAATATTAGTTAATAATACCACCCTCATCTGTTTGTTGTACAACTGAAATGTGATAATGGAACCGTGACTGGTAGAAATTAAGCTTCCAATAAATGAAATCTAAATCCTATGGAATATTTTGATGCCTAGTACTTTTAAATTGTCCTAGCAATTGTGTTTCTCAGATGAATGATGTTATCAATACATTCATTCCCCTCCACAGATGTGCACATTTTGTCAGGATTCCCTGGTTATCTCTTTTTGAGGCATTATAGTGTGTGGGAAGGATTTTGACCTTGTAATCATAGAATCTAGAAAGTTCAAATCTTGACTCTGGCACTTGAGAACCATACAAATTGGGAAAATTGGAGTTTTCACACCTTATGCTTTTTGGTAGAATAAGTGAGAAGATTGCAGCCAAAGGCTTTCCTGCAATAATATAAATTATTTATATATATATATATATATATATATATATATATATATATATATATGGTTCCTTACATAAATAGTCATTATTGTGAATATTCACTCCCACTTGTTCTTCCTTCCTATCTCTTCTCTTATTGTCACTACAGCATCACATCACAGTATTCCTTAGTATATGGAGGAATCAGCACCTGTCAATGATGGAAACTCATTCTCTTTGAAACCACAGAAAATCAGGACTGTAAAGAGCAACCACAATTGCTGAATATAGTTCAAAGTGAGTTTAAATCTAAACAGTGTTTTCCTTTGTGCTGCAGAGAAGCTAATGAAATTCTCCTGAATACTGCTGGAAAATGTTGCTACAAAATGTCAACTAAGGTTTTTAGGGTAGTTTGGAGGTTTTTACCTAAATTATTTTCCTGTAATACTTAAGACCAAATTTTTCATGTTAGAATTGGTGATTATAAAGGCATGTGACTTTGCTACATGTGTATGTTTGCCTGCATGTGCTCACAATATATCTAAGTTATATATCTTTTTATTTATATATATATTGAAATTTTAATCTTAAAAACATGAATAACTGCTTTAGCCCTCCACTTTTCCTATGCATCAATCAACCTTAAATTTCATTCTTTTAAGTTAATTTTGCTTGCTGTCTCATTAGGTGAACACATCATGGCATATATTAAATATGCAAAAAAAGGGGGGCTTTATAATGCATTACCTTCACCAAAATTAAGACCTTCTCAAATGAAACAGAAGGTATGTGTAGAATGCTATTAAGTTAAACATTTATTTTTAAAGCATCTCATTTCTATTATGAACAATAATTCTTTAAAAAAACTAAAGAAAAGATCAGCAGAACAAAGCAATAGTTTAAACAAAAATGTGAGCAGCTGCAGAGAGATGCGGTATTCAGGGCACAGTAATGGTAACCTTTCCCTTTGGGCATTTGTGGTTTACATATTTAGCATTAGTGCAGTGTCTGTGGAAGACTGGCTTAGACAAAGAAAAGCAAATTGGAAGTAAAGGCTCCGTAAAGGAGATATATATCATGTAGGGACTATCTATCATCTTGTGCTCCAAGACCAGCTCTAACAAGGGGCCATATTAGTATGCACACTTGTGTTTTATTCTTTTTTCTAGTTTTTGTTCTTGGAATGAAGTATCCCCATGAAACTCATTAAATCTCCAATTTCTGCAGCTGACACTCCACTCAGGCATGAATAATCTAAGGGGTAAACAGAATGTTGGTATAAATATGCAACTGTTTTTGATAAAACATAACAACAAAGAAACTAAAAGATATTCATAGGTACAAGAACATGATGCTACTTTTATTAGGTGTAGTTATAGGAAACTCAAATCTGACTTTTAAATGCTTGTTGAAATGCATGTTTAATCTCAAATATTTCAACTGTTTATGGAGATGTGATATATTAATAATATGAATATATAAAGAATGGGAATGGGAAACTTCTAGTGAAGGCTGTGAATGCATTGCTTTGATCAGCTTTGAAACAGTGTCTTACATACAGGGTAACAATAAAGAAGGAACAATTTAATACATTCTCTGGGAGATATTTTTACATTATTTTGAAAGGAATAGTCTAGAATGTGCAAATTCATTAGAAACTTCATTTCTGAGTCGAGAATGAGTCATTTCTAGATTCAGAAAATGGATAATCCATTTTGAGCAAGCAATTGTGTAATATATCTCAAGGAAACAAAAAATTGTCCATTGACTCAACAATTAACACTCAGCACACTGGGAAATATTAATGTTTGATGAAACATGTAGGAAAGTAGAATTCATATTTACTGGTGATGGTGTAAATTTGAAAAATTCCTTAGGATGACAGTTTGGCAATAACTATTGAAATGGACATGCTTTTCAGCCTAGTATCTCCATTCCTGAGTGTTGCCATAGACAAAAATGATTGTGTGCACAAGGCTGCT
>PVJO010033114.1:0-12419 GCA_004026905.1 Hystrix cristata
GTAATGCTTGCTTCCATGAATGAATCTGGGAGTACTGCTTCTGTTTCAATTTAGTTAAAGAGTTTGAGAATTAGTGACATTAAATCATCTCTAAATTTCTTATACAATTCAGCAGTGAATCCATCAGGACCTGGGCTTTTCTTTGTTGGTAGGTTTTTAATTACTTCTTCAATTTCAGTGGCTGATATTGGGTTATTTAGAGTTTTTATATCTTCTTGATACAGTTTTGGTAATTCATATGTATCTAGGAATCTGTCTATTTCTTCTGTATTTTCGATCTTATTAGAATACAGGTTCTCAAAGTAGGTTTTGATGGTCTTTTGGATTTCTGTAGAATCTGTTGTGATTTCACCCTTTTCATTCCTAATTGTATGAATTTGAGTCTTTTCTTTCCTTTTTTTTTTATAAGGTTGGCTAAGGGTCTGTCAATTCTATTTAATTTTTCAAAGAACCAACTCTTTGATTCATTAATTCTTTGTATTGTTTTCTTAGTTTCAATTGGGTTAATTTCCGCTCTGAGCTTTATAATATTCTCTCTTGTATGGGCTTTGGGTTTGAGTTGCTCTTCTTTTTCTAGCAGTTTGAGGTTCAACATTAGGTGCGCTGGTATTTGGTGCATATATATTTATGATTGCCATCTCTTCTTGGATTGCTCCCTTTACAAGGATGTAGTGACCTTCTTTGTCTTTCTTAATGAGTCTTGGCTTGAAATCCACTCTGCCTGCACATAGAATGGCTACCCCTGCTTTTTTCTGGGTTCCTGTTGCATGAAGTATTGTTTTCCATCCTTTGACTTTCAGTTTATAAACTTCTTTTTGAATTAAATGTGTTTCTTGCATGCAGCATATTGCTGGGTCTTGCTTCTTGACACATTCTGCCAGTCTGCTTCTTTTGATTGGTGAGTTGAGACCATTTACATTGATGGTTATAACTGACATATGTTGGCTTATTCTTGTCATACTGTTTACCTGTTGTTGGCTCCCTGTTTTTCCCTTCTGTTTAATTACTTACCTTGCCTGACGGATTCACTCTGTTGCAATTCCTGGAGTTGTAAGCCTCCTTTTCTCTTTCTAGAATGTCCTTCAGAATATTTTGGAGTGCTGGTTTGGTGGTCATGAGTCTCTTCAGGTGTTCTTTGTCATGGAAGTATCTTACTTCTCCATCGACTTGAAAGACAGTTTTGCTGGGTACATCAATCTGGGCTGAAAGTTGTTGTCTTTTAGGGCTTGAAATACTTCACTCCAAGCTGTCCTTGACTTGAGGGTTTGTGTTGAGAAAACTGCTGTGACTCTGATGGGCTTTCCTTCATAGGTTATTTACTTCTTTTCTATTACAGCTTTCAATTTTCTGTTCTTGTGTTGAATTTCTGGAATCTTGACTATTATATGCCTTGGAGTAGATTTTTGTTGATTGTGGCTAATTAGAGTCCTATATCTCTCAGTTCTTATATGTCTCACTTCTAACTTCTTCCTCAGAGCTGTCTTTCAGGTGTAGCTGGTTTTTGGGTTTGAGTCTGTTGGAAGTCTCTTCAATTTACTGGGGCTGAGAAGTTGCTATTTGGCCAGCCCCCGGTTCTTTAACTCTGGCCTATAGTGTTGTTTATGACCCACTGCCAATCTCAGTCTTGGCACACAGGGAAGAACTGATTAGAACAATTCTGTCACCTTGGCTAATGTAGTACAATCAACAACAACAATAGCATCAAACACAGTGTAGAAAATGATGAACTTTAGTATCTATCAATCTGCCACCTTTAACCATATGAACTAGATTTGTGGTTCTATAACAATATCCAAAATAAACCAGAATTTGTATACAGTAAATATGCCCTCAATATTATGATTTTACACTTAATTATATTTGGTATTCGCTATGCATTCTATCACCTAAGTAAAAAGTTGTACTTTGATAAAACTTAATTTGATTATGATTTGTGAGGTTTTGTTGAAAATTCTGTACACTTAGTCTTTAAATACAAGTTTGAGCCTTTTAAGTATAAACTCAGGATATATCTAGGAATTTTAAAAAATACATAGCTACTTGGAAATTAGGCTTCTTGCCAAATCTTTTGCACTGAAATAGTAGTTTCTTTCATGCTTCTTTGTGTCGATTTTCCAGGTATCCGAAACCACATTCTTTTTCTGAGAAGCTGCTAGGCCTTTACCTAGTAAAGATAGTCTTGGGACACATGCCATTAGTTTAGTTTCCCAGGGAGCAGGGAGTAGCAGCGGTTTTTACGTCAGGTACTTCAGCTCAATATCATGCCATTACAAAATTTCTTTGGCCTGTTTCTTGGCAATAGTGCTACCGTCCATGTAATCTCTTCTTCTGTCTTTGTTTTAAAAGATGAATCTACAGCATCTGTGTTTGGAGGGATAAACTAAGACACTGGAATCAAATGCCATTCACTGTCAAATTGTATTATATTTATTGGACTGACACAATGATTTCACCCTCCAGCCTATGGGATCTATACCAAATTATGAGGAGATTTATACATCTTACACATATATTCTATCTTTCAAAGCAACGCAAACAAATTTAAGGTATAAATTAGAGGATGTTAGCTGCCTCAGTCTTCACTGATATAAATGTGCAAGCTAGTCATTATATTTTACATTATATTGTACAAGCTATTTCATTATAACAATGCTGCACATTTTAGTTGCATAAAACTTTTGAATAGCTGTCTAAAGTCAGAAGCTGACAGCCAGTCACATGCCTTTGGCATTTCCAGTATTTTAAAGGACCATACACGTGGAAAATGAAATAGTAGAGATAAAATAGGCATTGCCAAGAGAGCAATGAAATTTATACTCGTAAAATACATTTTTCATGAATCAGAATGTATTTTTGCTCTTGACTCTGAAATTTCTGCTTACTTAGGTTATACATTTTTTTGAAATGGGAGTTTTAAATTTAACTAATTTATTTTGCACACACATATCTGGGGCCAAAGAATACACAACGCTATGACAGGAAGATGAAAACATGTGGACCGAATCTGATACACGCCCTGCGGCTTGCGATGCCATGGTCTTGTAAGGTCCTTGGTTCCCCTCACTTTTTCTCTGTGTCTTGACTGAAAAGCACAGGGTACCTTGGCCACTCTGTGCCCAGCCAGCAGCAGGATTCTCCTAGCAGGTTTGACCCCACACAAGGCCCTTGAACGTTCCCAGGCACTGAGAAAGCTATTTAGGCTGTTACCCAAAACACTGAAAACTGAAACTGGCCCCGTCCCTAAGGCCGAATTCCTTAAGGCTGCACATAAACTCCAGACCCTCCCCTCTCGCTGTGGACATACCTCGGGAAAACATTGTGCTGTCCAGCTCACGGAGAAGCTGTGGCATTCTGTAAGTAAGCATCCCTGGTAAACACTTTGGCCTGCACCGTCATTTGAAATACAACCGCCCTACCTCTGGATGGTTTGGGACAATCCCTTGTGGGACTTCTGCTAGCCACTCTCTTGAGTCAACTCCAGACATTTGTTCAACGCCACAAAACAAGTATGTTTATTCACAAAACAAGTATGTTTATTCCTAAAGATTTCTTGGCTTGGAAATCTACTTTAAATGGTTGCACAAGTCTGAAGGACAGGGAGCATTATCTAAATGTCTGTACAAATGTTACAGGCCTTGCCACATCTGCCATAGGGGAAGCTTTTGCAAAGGGAGGCTTGCCTAGCTTGGTAATAACCACTGCTTTACACGACAGCTCCCTCATTGGAAAATGGTGAGCAACTTACTTGTAGAAATTTTCAGGCAAAGAGTCTTACAGAATCACCTGCAAGATTCCGCAAGGGAATAAGCACTATTTCCATATTTATTTATAAAATGGACTTATAAATATGACCTACAGCAAGAAGAGTTTTCATCTGTCTTAATTCATCTCTCATTCCAAGTTACAAAATTAACTGTTGTCACCTCTTTCCTCCTATTTAATAACTGACTTAAAACAACAAAGAAAAAAAGCATACAGCATACAGGAGTCTTGTGTTGTCTGCACAAGTTTGAATACTAACATGATTCAAATTTTTAAGGTGGTATGAACATTAAAAATTGTGAATCAATAATTTCTCTATTGTCCATTTCAGTAACCCATAACAATAATGGTTATGTACCACTTTCTTTGCCAGTCAACTTTCTTTGCCAGTCAACTTTCTAATCCCTTAGAAAGTTGCACACAACTTTCTAAGGGATTTAAAAATCCCAGTTCATTTAGTCCTTAGAATCTTTTCTGTTTTTATTCCCATTTTACATATAGAGTAACTGAGATGCAAAAAGTAAAGTAACTTTGGTGAGATATCAAGCTATCAATGGCAAAGCCCAACACTACCGAGCCCATCGTGCAGTCACACCGTCTGCATTCTAAGCCATCTCCCATGTTTCACTGCCTTTCCTTCTTAAACTCTTTCATGCATCTGAGAACATGAAATTCACTTCGGAACGAGAGAGGGTCTCTTTGTGAAGTGATGAAAGGAAATAGGGGAGACAGGGAGGGCATAAGATCGAAACTCTCCTGTCAAACCAGACATGCATGCATGAATGCTGCTCATCCGTGCTAAGAATGGAATCCCACTTGGAACACATTCAACCAGAGGCTAATACCTGTGTCCTGGAGGTGACACACATGTGCTGACCTCCCCATCTAGAAGACTTACAGAAATAAGCATGCTCATGGCAATAATAAAGGCTTAGAAAAGATCGTTGTGTCAAATATGGGACAAAACGCTTGTGATTAGCGGTTTTTGACAAATTTAATTGTTTGCTTCAAGTATTTATTAATAGTTTATTATGTATACATAGGCACTACACTAGATGCTATGGGGATATGGAAAATATAGAATTCTTTGTGAGATTTAAATTTAATGAGAGCTAAAATCAAACTGAAAGCTAAATAATAATGCAGTGTAAGTATATACTAAAATACTACCAGGCAGACTAAGGATACAGCAACAGCACATTTGTGCACTAAAGTTTGAGAATTACTTTTTCTCAGAAACCGAGTATCATGGTGCTTCCACACTACATCAGCTTATCGATGCAGCTGTCCAGCACTTCAAGTATCTTCCTGAGGGAAGGAGGGTTTTATTCACCCTTACTAGCTGCATTTTCCCAATTCTAGAATTTGCAATAGGATTGATGGTAACGTGAGCCAGAATAGAGCTGAATATTATCTACCAATAATCTTCATTATTAGGGAGGCATGTATGATTCAGTCAGGGATGATTTAGTCAGGAATGTAGGATTCAGCGTCAGATAAATGGTTCAAAAAGAAATTTAGTGAAAGTGACATCAGCATGAATGTGCTATGAAAGAAGGCATCACTGATTTGCAGAGAGGACAGAGGAGGACATTCCAGGTGAGAAAGCTCTGAAGATGAAACGGCCCAAACCTACAGGCGATGTAGCCCCAGGACTGGGCATGGGCGATGCAGGGAATTAGGGCTACACATCCAGAGGAGCGGCGTGATATCTACCACACACACACACATGTCCAGGTACGTGGGTCTAATGGGGCCTGTTCATGTCTGTAATGAAGGAGCTGGACTAACTCACTGAATTGCTCCCCTAGGCAGAAATAAACATGAGGCTTGTTAAAATTACTTATTTCTAAGTCCTAACTCCTAAATGGTAACTTCTGGGAGTGGGATGAAGGATCTTTAGTTGTATTAATTCCTTCCTGATTCTGCTGCTCTGCTGCTCTTCCCTATTTGGAAATTATTGGAACTTATTGAATATTTCCAACTTTAAGACTTCTCTGTTTAGGGAGACAGAAGTAGAGTCCCAGAGCCAAGAATTTAACATGATTCTGGTGAGACTGAAAAGGGAGCCTAAAGGAAGCTTCTAAAATACAAAAGTAGAGGTTACATATATTGTGGATACTACAAAAAGCCAAGTCCGTTAGAAAGTCTATCAATCAACACACAATATTATATAAATATATAGTCAAATTGACTTTTTTATGATGAGGAGAAAGATCATACTATCTGTTATTTATTTTGGATATTATTTAAATGAATCAATTAATATTATTTGTCTAACTTTTGTTAATATTGTCTAACCCCCCACACACATAAGGAAGTCGGTTGTATTTTCTTATATGTCACTTGATATATTTTAAAAATTATGTTTCAGTAAATCAGCTTGAGTTTTTTATGAAGCCACTCAGCATGTATCTGCTACATGATATTATACATGTATATTTCTCAAAGAACTTTTAGGAGAAAAAAACATGCAACAACTATGTTGCGTGCTGCTTAACTGATATTTTCCCAACCCAGACATTATTTTGTCAGTGAAAATTTGATTTAATGAGTGCGGCCTCCTAATAGCATTCTCCTCTAGATGCCATGGAGATATGCAAATGAAGATAAAGACATTGTCTTCATTCTTAGGGAATTTACAATATAATAGAGGAACAAAGTGCAGATGAAAAGATATAACAACACATGCAAAGATGACATGAAAACAGGAACAAATTAATGTAACACAAAACATCGGCACTAACAGAAATGAAATAGTAGAATAATGGGTGTGCAGGAAGGGTAAAGCTGTTTGAGTGGACTTCATGAAAAAAATTTATCTTAAATGGAAGTTTGAAACAAGCGTAAATGAGATCAAGAGAAAAATAGTGGGAGGGAGATTCTATTTAGGGAGCATGGCAAGATGTCCCAAGAACAAAGGATTAAAAGAAAGTGCAAGGAATTTAAAATGATTATTAAAGACATAAAACTTGTGCCCAAATAATAAAAATGCCATATGTGACCACCTTTGTTTCTATTTAGAATTAACTTTTATTCTTCAGAACAACTATTTTCCTATCTCATGTAGGATAAGGAGACCTGCTAGCAAGGACTCTTTGGTTCATTATTTTTTCAACATTCACCAGTAACCAATGGAAAGTACATTGAAATGTTTATAAAGTCTTGAATAAAAAGAGAGAGATAGAGTTTGACTACATTAAACCCTAAGATTAACATCTAAAACATCTTAAAAATATAGCTGTCTTGCTCTTGCTCTGACAATTGGAACAGCATTATAACAATCTGTTTTGAAAGAACAGACACCAATTATTAAGTTTAAAAGATTATTTCAAAAGAAGTTTTAGAAATTAAATGCAAAGTGTGGCTATATCTATGTTTACATTTAATTTTTATTTTGTTTTAGAAATCCACATTCATAGTTTAAAAATAAAATCATGCTGGAGTTACCAAGTAGTAGACAATCCTTTACCCCTCAAACACACCAATTCAGTAACAATTCACAGAAAAATTCCTTTTATGAGAAATCAGAAACTAATTGAAAAGCTCCTGCATCTCAGGAGAACATGAGACTAGACTCGCCAAAACTGTAGCAAGGATCCCGACTTGCTGGAGACTGTGTTTCCAGCATAGCACCTTACAAGAAAGAAGGTTTCCCAGCTCCAAGATTCACTCAAGAGAGGGAAATTGTTGGTCCATAAGTCTAGCATCCCCACTTTCCCAAGAAGCCTCCCTGGGAAATCAGCCTCTGTTTAGTCTCAAAGCAGACCAAGTGCCTAGAAAAGAAAGGAGGTTGTGGCTTGGGAGGATCCATGATGCCATTGATCTTTCTCCTGCTCGGCAGAGATTAAAAAAAAAAAAAAAATCCAAGTTTTCAGCTTTCCTTTGGGGAGTAAAAGAGGAGATCTGTGTGTTCATTGACTCAATTTTTCAGGGGATGCTCAAAAAACTTGTATGTGCCTTTCCAGTCCTGAAGATTTGACGGATCCTGTACATTCTGTCATCCTGGGAAAGGATGGAGATGGTAGCTTGGACTCATGGAGTCCTCCTAGCCCCATGCTCAGCACAGAGAGCAGACAAGATCAGAACTGCTGGCTTCTCATGGGGGCGCGGGGGCGGGGCCTGTGAGAGACCGCTAGGATCTCGGTCTAGGCTGACTGGTGGGAGTCTGTTCTTGTATGAGCCTAGTGCATTAAGACTGGGAAAGATTCCTGCTTTGTCAAATGGCAGGCACAAACACAAAGTCAGGGAAAATGAAGACCAGAACAAAAGATGTTTCAAAGGAACAAGCTAAATCTCCCGAAACTGATCCTAAGGAAACATGATTTACTTCACAGAGAATTAAAAATAACTCTCACAGATGTTAATCGAGGTCAAAAGAATTCATGAGCAAAATGAGAATGTCAGCGAAATGATAGAAAATACTTCACCATGCCAAAGAGAAATCAAGGAAATCAGGGAAAAGAGTAAACTGAGAAATAACTAAATGAGTGTGACGTCATACTAGATTAAGCAGAAGAAAGATATCAGTACATTCAGAAATAGGTCATTGGCAATAATCTATTCAGAGGAGCAAACGGGGGAAAATAAAGTATAAGGGAATTATGGAACACCATCAAGCAGACCATTATACACATTATAGTAGACTCAGAAGGAAAAGACAGAGAATCAGAAAGCTTATTTAAACACATGAGGGCAGAAAACCTCCCTAATCTGGGGAAGGAAATGAACCCTCATATCCAAGAGGTCCAAATGATACCAAATAAGAACCCAGTGGAATGTCCATCAATATATGTTCTAACAAATTCTCAAATGCCAAAGACCAAGAGATAACTTTAAATACAGAAAGAGGAAAAAAAAAACTGCCATATACAAAGGAAACTGCAAAAAACTGCTAGCAGAATTTTTAACAGCAGGCTTAAAGGCCAATAGGAAATGAGATGATACATTTGAAGTGCTGAAAGGGGTGGGGGGACCTGCCAGTCAAGTCATCCTATCTAGAAAAACTCTTCAGAAATACAGCAGAGATAAAAACTCACCCAGATCAGAAATAGAAAGAAAGATTATCACCTCTAGAACGATCTTGCAAGAAAATGTTAAAGGGAGTTCTTCAAGGTGAAATGGAAAGACACTAAACAGCAACATGACAGTATAAGACAACAATATGAAACTCATTGGGAAAGGTAAATAGACAAATATAGAATATGAAATTACTATAAAAATTGGTAAATCGCTTTTGAATATAAAAGTTAAGACAAAAGTATTTAAAATAACAATAACTAGAAGTACCATAGAAGATACACAATACAAATAGATGTAAACTATCACAAAAATAGAGTAGTTCCCTCACTATTCCTGTCTTTGCTTTCTGTCTTTTCATTTCTTACAGTCAAATGTGTCTGAAAAGATTAAAGGGAAAAATTCCAGAAATAAACAATACATGAATTTGAAGTTGCACACTGTTCCGAATAGCATGATGAAATCTCATACCATCCCACTCTGTTGCAGCCAGACATGGATCATCTTTTGTGCAGTATATACGTGCTTTATATCTCACCCGTTCGTCACTTAGCAGTCACTTTATCAGATCAACTGCCCCAAGATCACAACGTCTGTTTTCGAGTGGCCCAAATTGTACTTAGAAATGTACCTAAGAATGGCTCCAAAGCACAATAATAAAAATGCTGGCAATTTGGATATGTCAAAGATAAGCTTTAGATGTTTCCTTTAAGTAAAAAGATCAAAGTGCTCGACCAATTAAAGAAAGAAAAAAAAAATCACATGCCGAAGTTGCTGAGTCCACAGAAAAAAATGGGTCACCTACTCACGGAATTTCAAAACACACACACACACACAAAAAAAAAAAAAAAAGGAAAGAAAAAGGAAATCATGCTGGCTGAACTGTTGTACCTCAAGCTGCAAAAGTTATAGCTACCACATGTAAGTGCTCAGTTAAGATACTAAATTATAGAACTCAGCCAGTTACCAAGAGTTGCAGGCATCCCGAGGATCGTGGTACGTATCCCCTGTGGGTGAGGGGCGACTACTGTAATAGAAATAGAACTGCAGGCAAATATTACTGATGAAAACAAATGCAAAAATATTCAACAAAATACTAGAAAACCACATTCAATGGCAAATTAAAATGATCATATACCATGATCAGCGAGATTTATCCCTAGGATGCAAAAATGGTTCAATAGATGAAAGTCAACTGACACGATATATCACATTAACATAATAACAGATTAAAATTACAAAATCATCTCAATAGATGCAGAAGAAATCATTTAACAAAATTCAACACATTTGGTAAAAACTCTCACAAAAGTATAAACAAGAAAATTACCTCAACATAGTAAAGGCTATTTTTACATGAAACACCTACAGCTAACATGCTCAACAGTGAAAACTGAAAGTGTTTCCTCTAAGGACAGAAATAAAGGGGATGGGGGTTTAGCTCAGTTGGAAGAGTGCTTGCCTTGCAAGCACAAGGCCCTGAGGTCAATCCCCAGCACCAAAAAAAAAAAAAAAAAAAAAAAAAAAAAAAAAAAAAAAAAAAAAAAAAAAAAAAAAAAAAAAAAAAAAAAAAAAAAAAAAAAAAAAAAAAAAAAAAAGAAATAAAGCAAGCAGGCTTGTTCTTGCCATTTCTATGCCACATAGTGCTGGAAGTCTGAGAGCAATCAAGCAAAGAAAAAAGCATCTAAAATTAAGAGATAAATTGTCCCTACTTTCAGGTGACAGCGTCTTAAAAATAGAAAACCCTAAAAATGCCATTGAAAAACTGCTAGAACTTATAAATGAATTCAGTAAAGTTGAAGGATACAAAATAAACACACAAAAATCAGTTGCACTGCTATGCAATGACAGTGAAATGTCTGAAAAGGAAAGGAAGAAAATGATCATATTTAAATAGCATCAAAAGGAATAAAATACCTAGGAATAAATTTAACTAAGGAGGTGAAAGACTTTATACCAAAACTTAGTAAACATTACAGAAAAAAATTAGATACAAATGGAAAGACACCCTATATTTATGAATTGGAAGACTTTCTATATTGTTAAAATATCCATTCTGCCCAAAGTGATATACAGATTTAATGTAAGTGCTATCAAAATCCTTAAGGCATCTTTTACAGAAGTGGGAAAAAAATCCTAAAATTCATACGGAACCTACGATAGGACACAAATAGCCAGATCTATCTTGAGAAAGAGCCACAAAGTTAGAAGTATACACTACTTGATTTAAAAATATGTTAGAAAACTACAGTGATAAAATTGGTGTATCACTGGCATAAGGACAGACGTACAAATCAGTGGCACAGAATCCAGGGCCCAGAAATAAACCCACACACAGTCAGCTGATCTTCAAAATGTGCCAAGACCAAACTAAAATCAAAATGGATCGAACACCTAAATATTAAAATAGAAGCACTTAATCTGCTGAAAGATAAAATAAGTAAAACTCTTGAAGACATAGTATAGGCAGAGACTTTGTGAACAAAACCCCAATCACACAAGAAATACTACAAAGAAATACTACAAAGAATCAACAACTGGGATCTCATCACATTAAAAAGCTTCTGCACAGCAAAAGAAACCATGAACAGAGTGAAGAGACAACCCACAGATTGGGCAAAAAAATTTTTACCCATTATTCTCTAGACAAAGGATTAATATTTGGAGTATATAAAGAACTCAAAAAAATCAGACCCCCCAGATTCAAAGACCCAATCCAAAAATGAGCATCTGAAATAGACACTTCTCAGATGAAGAAGTACAAACAGCAAATAAATATATAAAAAATGTTCAGTACCACTGATCATTCAAGAAATGCAAATTAAAACAGCACTGAGATCACATGTCACTCCAGAAAGAATGGCTGTCATCAAGAAATCAACCAATAACAAATGCTGGTGAGACTGCAGGGAGAAGGAGCCCTTCTCCGCTGTTGGTGGGACTGTAGACTGGTTCAACTACTGTGGAAATCAGTGTGGAGAGTCCTCAGAAAACTAGTACTAGAGGTTCCATTTGACCCAGGTATTCCCCTTCTTGGTACCTTCCCAAAAGAATTAAAAGCATCAGTGATATATGCACACTTATCTTTATAGCAGCACAGTTTGTAATAGCTAAATCTTGGAAACAGCCCATAATGCCCATCAGTGAAGGAATGAATAAAGAAGATATGGTATTTACATACAATGGAGTACTACTCTGCCATAAAGAAGGATAAACTTGAGACATTTTAAGGTAAATGGATGTACCTTGAGACCATACTCTTAAGTGAAATAAATCAGACACACGTGTTTGAATATTGAATTGTTTCTCTTGTGTGAGAAACCAAAAGCATAAATAAGGACCAAAATGGATGATGGACATTGGGAAGTAGGAAGAAAACATTCAAATGGGAAGAGGAACAAGGGAGGGGGAAGGGAAAGGAAGGAAAGTGAAGAGAAAATAAAAAGAAAGGGGAAAATGGAAACAAAGCTTTTGTAAATAAGAAGGAGAAGAAGGGTTAAAGGGAAGAGAGGGGAATGGGGGAAAAAAAAGACTGAAGATATATTATGTATAGGTACAAATTCCCTACAATGAATGTGATCATTACGTGTATCAAAAGGGTACCAATAAAATTAAATTTTAAAAAATGGTGCATTAGA
>PVJO010033115.1:0-12427 GCA_004026905.1 Hystrix cristata
CCTTAAAAAAAAATTTTTTTTTTTTTTGAGACAGAGTCTTGCTAAGTTGCCCAGTCTGGGCTTGAATTTATGATCCTCCTAATTCAGACTCCTAGACTGCTAGGATTATGAATGCATGCCACCACACCTGAACTGTTGTTATTTTAAATAACACCCACTACTCACTTTTCAGGACTCTTAGCCTGAATTTTCTGGCCGTTGGTTTCAAAGACCAGGGCTTATTTGGCAGCTACAAGGCACTTTTATATCCAGTGATGAAAGAGGCAAGAATATTTGTTCTCCCCATTTTTATAGCAGATGCCAGGAGAGGGGAAGTAATAGGCCCAAGGTCACAGAGCAAATTAGCATGTTAAAATCCAAGGTTCTAAGCTCTTCTGCCTGTTGCACTAATCGTTGGACAACATCATATACAAAGAACAGGTAAAAAAATTCTTCTCATTATTGCATCACTCACTAAATTACATAATCCACAACAAAAATAGCCTGAAGGTAGTGGACAGGGTAATGCTTAGCCTATTGCAATGTGCAGATGTTTCAGTGAGTTGGGAAAATGGCCTGCTCGGAGAGATCATATATAATAATTGACAATGTGAGTCAGACTTGGGCATCATTCAAGATTAATCTTATCCCCGTAATGAAATTGCTGATTGTTTTGACTTGTTCCTCTCTGCCTGTTCCAAGTTGCCTGACAGTGTGTTACAGAGACAGTCTTGTTGGTCTGAGGCTCTATTCTCAAATGCTGAATTATGGAGTCCATTAAGAGGTTCAGAAGATCTGTTTGGAGAGGCAGGAATCCAGTAAAGCTTCTAATTTTTCCATGATGACTGATGGATTTGGAGCACTCTTAAGGGGTGGCTGCATAATGCTAAGTGTTTAGTGTATGCCAGCTTTGTCACCTCATATGAACCCTGTAACTACCTTTTATTTCACCCTCGTATTCCCAGACTACCAAGGGGTAGCAGGGGAGGGGATCTGAGAGAAGAAGGATTTTGGCCTTTGGAAGCAGGGAGAGTAGAGGAGAGTATGGACAGGGCGGAGAGGCACCCAAGAAAACATGCTTTGCTTTAATTTCCTGCCATACTCTCTTTGTTGGTTTCCTAGGTCACTGGATTTCTCCCGGAGATGTTGTTTTGCAAAGGGGGTGTCAAATAAATGAGGCCCGCTAGTGAATAGGATACTCCTTTCCAACAACAGGATATGGAAAAGTTCAGGTCCAAGAAGGTCCCTGTGCCCAAAATGGTGAGGGAAAAGTCAGAAATGGTCTCCAGTTGACCTGCTCTTATTTTCTTCAGACCCAAGCGTCTCTGAGGATTGGCCCCTGCACCTCATAGTTCTGGGAGACTGTGTTTAATCCTGGGTGCCTGAAGTTTTTCTGTTAGTCTGTGGTTTGTGTGGTCAGTGGTGACAGCACTAGCGAAGTTGGAGTTACCGGCAGTGATTGTGCTTGTCACAGAAATGGCTCGTTCTCTGATGTGTGTTCAACTGCTGTGTCCTGTGAATCCTGTTGGCAAGAAAACCGTCCTCCACCCTAGCACTTAGTTAATAAATACGGCTTGACATTCAGCCAAAAATGCATATGTTTGCTGTGCTGTTAGAATCTTTTTTCAAAGGGAAAGTCTCTGCCGAATGTGATGCACAAAAGATTCTATTAAGAGAATTTATAATGTCTCCCTCTAGAATAAAGAGAAAAATAATAACCTTTATTGCTACTCTACTGGTTTCTTTGTTGGACAAAGTTTATTGCTCTTCTAGCAAAGAAATTGCCTCTCTGACCCTCGGTTGTCTCTCTTATCCTTGCTCTGTGCACACAAAACTATTCATTAATGTCAACAAGACTTATGAGTGCATATCCGGTGGGGTGGAGGCGAGAAGACTAGATCCCAAAGTCAACATCTTCACAACGCATTCCAAGATGAAAATGATCAAAGTCCCATTACCCCTTAACGATTCTTATAGAAAACAAACTCTAGCATTCAGGACCAGAAGATTTCAATTTTGTTTTCTAAATTGTGTTTGTATAAGCACCAGATCCTAAAACATTTCAAGCCAAACTTGTCCCTGGGTATAGCGGAATAGGATCATTGAAGCATTTGGAAATATAATTTTTGGAAAGCAATTTAAACTTCCAGAAAGCTGAAGGGGAAAAGAGCAACCATCCTGGCAGGAACTAGGTGCTAAAGTTTCTGAAATACACATGGGGAAATATAATCAGAAGGGGAAAATGCGTGTTGGGTAAAGGAGCTGTGAAGGAGATCTTCATGCCTCTAAACAGACAAAGGGATTCTTAGCTTGTTTCTGCCTTGATAAATCTATAGTTATACTGAAGAAGACCACTAAGAAGACTTCTTACCAATGCTAGAACCAGTGTCACTAGATCCCCATCTTGTTCTGGGGGAAGTATGCTCCTATTATACTTTCAAAGTTGAACTGCATAATTCTGTTCACCTCTGTAGACTTATGCCTCATCCTTCTCCACTCTGGGCCCTAAGGGGTGACCACTATGGGCTAAATCCACTGAGTTCCCAGGCTTGCCTCCGGGGGAACTCTGCTGGGGTTTGGCTAATGAGAGGGACTGGCAAGAAGTTGGAGGGAAGCAGGAAAGAGAGGAGGATCACCTTATTTCCCCTGCCCTTCCTGCCAGACCTCAGGCTATTAGTGATTGAGTTCCTCTGGAAAAAGCCACTGCTCCTCTTGGGGCTGTGTCCTACAGCCCAGGTCTCACTGGGATCCAACAACCACTCCCTTTCCCAGCCCTTCAGGCTTCGGATTCTTGGTGGCTTCCTATTCTTGCTAGCCCAAGAATATTTTGTCATCCTTCCCTGACTCCTTAGCCATTGTTACTCTGTCTTTCACATACTTTGAGTGAGCCATCTCTCTTCTGTGAGAATGATGACTTGTTCATCTTTCCATATTAGCAAGGCTTCTGTGGACAGAGAGAAAACAGCCAGCTCCTGACCTGGAGCCCATAGTTTTACATTATAACACTGTGGGTGTCTGGTGAAGGTTCTAACTCTGGCACCCTTTTGAATCGTTCCCAAGCCCCTTTGTGAGCCACCACTTTGTTCTGCCTCTGTCTTCCTGGCACCTTGGCTGGTAAGTGGCAATCAGCCTATTTACTCCAATCTTTTCTTGCTTTGGATCACTGAAGTAAGTGCTTTCTGTGAGTCAGGTGTCATGCTGAGCCCTTTACCTATATATTGTATTACATTTTCATAATAAATAGCTGCTGTCTTTGTCCATGTTTCACAAATGGGAAAACTGCAGCTCACTAAAAGTTGCTGAAGGTCGCATAGCTGGGAGCACCAGGGGTTTAAATCTCGTTTTGCTCTAAACCACTAAGCTGTGGGATAGCTGATTGTTTGGCTTAGATCTCAGAGCTCACTTGGATTACGTGCCACATTTCTGTGTCCATTGGTACTTCCCTTTGTGTCTCCTAACCCACAGTGCACCTCAGCTATTCAAATCTTACCTACTCCCCTTAGCTCACGGGCTCCAGGCCCTGGCCCATCGGCTGCTCCTTCCCATCTGCAGCTTGATCTTTGACTTTGATTGCTAAATCTGCAGTAACAAAATATCACTGGATTGTTTAAGCAGTGGAATTTGTTTTTCATAGTTCTGGATTCTGGAAGTCCAAGATCAAGGTACTGGAAAGGTAGGTTTTATTTTGAGGCTTCGTCTCTTGGCTCATAAATAGCTATCTCTCTGTATGCACAGGTAATGTCTTGTTCATGCCCCCAAGGGGAGGGAGAGAGGAGACACAGAGGAGCAAGAGAGAGAAAAACAGAGAGTGTGGGGGGGGATTGCTTTCTGGTGTCTGGTCCTCTTCTTATAAGGACACCTATTGAACTAGGTCCAACCCTTACGACCTCCCTGAACTATTATCACCACCTTGTAGGCTCTATCTCCATATACAGTCGTGTTGGAAATTAGGCCTTCAACATATGCATGTTATGGGAGCAGAGTTCAGTTTATACCATCTCTTTTTTAGGAACCTGGACCTAGTATTGATTCCTGATCTATCATGATTGAAAATTAAAACCAGATTCTCTGTGCTAGAAAAAAATTCCCTCTTCCTCTTATCTCAAGGACTTGAAACTTTCCAAATGCTTAGAAAGAATTTAAACTTTTAAAAGCCAGAATTTGATGATGTCACTTAAACTTAGTTTACCTATACACATTCGAGGACCTGGGTAGCATATTTGTATTTGAAGCATCCTATCCTAACTTCAGGCAGAACAGCATTGCAACATTTTAGTAAGATGTGTTCTGCACTGTATTTACTATTGTATGGTAAACATATAAATTTCTAAAGTGCCTAAGGTTCACACCTACAGTGTGAGAATTTTTATGGAGAGGACAGCTGCCAGTTATGGATAAAAAAATGATTGGAAGTGCTTAATTAAGGTAAGTGTTATGATCTGTGCCTAGATGTCCTCCCAAAGCCTCATGCAGTCATAGGTGGGACTTTTCCAGAGGTGGCTGGATCTAGAGTGTGTAATTACTAAATTAGTCCACTGATTGGTTTAGCTTAGTTCTGCTGGGATCAAGGATGCGATATTAGGATTAAGGGCATTAGGATTAGGGGTGGGAGTGCTACCTACCCTAAAGACAGGTATAAAATGTAAGGGATAGAAAGAGGCTTTGTCTATACCCCTCTTGCTTACCTTACTGCCTTCTGCCTGTCTGCCATGCCCCCCTGCCTTGGAGCCAGCTGATTGTGGACTGAAACCTCTATGAACTGTGAGTTAAATAAACCTTTCCTCCCTTAGCTTTGGGTGTCAAGTATTTTGTCTTGGCAATGAGAGAAAAGTAACTGAGATGGTAAGGGAAGAAAGAAATGCTGAGGTAATTGGAGGGATGGAGGTGGGTGAAATGTTTTGTCCTTTGACAAATATATTTTCTGTGATAAATTATATGGTGGAAAAAGTAGTCATGTAAGCAATTTATCTCTCTTTTCTTACCTCTGCTCTTTTCCATTCCCTTAAATCCCATCAGTTTATTCGTTTCTGCTGTCTTGCCTCTAGAAAAGATAGATTTACTACCTACAGTGGACTAAGTTAGAGCTAGCTGGTTCCTAAAGTAAAATTGGCACTTGAGGAATTTTTAGATGTCATGTTATTTTGGCTTTTAAACATCTGGCTAGCCTGGTAGATGTACATAATTCTCCAGAAGAACAATTTGTCACTCTGTTTAGTAAGAGAAAATGAATACATTTTTACACATAGGGAAAAAAGTTAGAGACCATTATTTAGAATAATTTACCATCTGTATATATTTTAGTTTGTTGCTATGATTTGTATCTAAAATGTCACTCAAAGTCTCGTTTGGAGGTGGGGCCTAGTTTGAGGTGTTGGGTCATTGGGGGCATGGCTGGAAGTGTGTATTCTTATCTCCAGATCCTCTCTTCTCTCTCTGTTTCCTTGTTGCTATGGGGTGAGCAGCTTTTCTCAGTCATCACCTTCTGTCATGCCATTTCTGCCTTATGGTCAGTAAACCATGGACTAAACCCTCTAAAACCATGAACCAGAATAAACCTCTCCTTTTTTAAATTGCAAAGGGCAGTTCTTTTGTTCCAATGATGGGAAAGTGACTAACAGAAAATTAGTAATAGGAATGGAGCCATTGCTGACCATATGCCTCAGAAGCCTTTGGAACTTGTTTGTGGGAGGAGTTTAGAAAAGATTGGAGATGCAGGCTGGAGGAGTCTTAGATTGCTATAATCAGAGACTGATGGGTGATTTTTGTCAGAACTCAAAACCAGAGTGCTGATAGTAATGTAGACAATAAAGATCAGCCTCAGATGGTTTCAAGTAGAACAAGAACTCTATTGGAAACTGGACTAGAGGCCATGCATGTTACACTCCGGCAAAAAATTTTATTTACCTTTTGACCTGAAACTTTGCAGGAGAATGAGATTTAGAGAGTTGGGGTCCCCAAAAAGATGCCATGGGAACCTATGGAAGTAATTACTCTCTGCTTGGAATTAGAGAATATGTAGTCCCTAAACTGGAGGAGTCAAAAGCTAATTCATCCACTTATGGCAATAGGTGCTTGTGATGGTTAATTGTGTATGTTGGCTTGGCTTGGCTATGGTCTCCAAGATAATGGTCAAGTGTTCTTCTAAATGTTTCTTCAGATGAGACCAACATTCAGGTCTGTAGACACTGAGTAGAGTAGATTACCATCCATAACATAGGTGGGGCCTCATCCAGTCAGGTGAAGGCCTTAATAGAACAAACCTTAATCTTCCCCAAAGGAAAGAGAGTTCTACCAATAGACTGCCTTCAGAATGAACTACCGCTCTTCCCTGGGTATCCTGCAGGTTTTGGATTTGCCAGCCTCTGACTCCACAGTCATGTGAACCAATTTGTTAAAAATCATCCAATCTCCCTCCACCCCCACCCATATAGATATACATCCTATAGATTTTGTTTTTCTAGACAGCTCTGACTACCATAGGTCTGAACATACCTTAAACTCGTTTTTAAAAACTTGATTAGAAGCCTATTTGTGGAAGATAATTATTTCTATTCTACCTGGATATCTTGGCAATTCTGTTCTTTTTAGGCCATGTTTCCACATGCAACTGCTACAAAATGTGCAGTTATAAATGAGACTGCAGGAAACATGAGGTGTAGTGACTTATTCTCTCCACCTTGGTTTCTAAATTCAGTCCCATTTTGTTATTCTCATGCTTGAAATTCCTTACTATTTTCAGAGAAAGAGTCAAAATGATTTGTATGATCTATAGGTAGAATGATCAAACACAATTATTCAAATGAGGATACTTTTTGGAATGTACTAGGGGTTGCACATGATACACAACCATGCCATCACTGAGCTGTCTTCCCAGCCCCTTTTTATTTTGAGACAGTATCTGGCTAGATTGCCTGGCTGACCTCCAATTTACAATGTGATCCTCCTGTCTCAGCAGCTTCCTGAATATCTGTCATCATAGATGGCTGCATTTTTGAGAGTTAAGGGGAATGCTTATTAGTAGGATGACTGTATCTATAAAATTCGGCTAGTTCTGGACTTCTTTCGCCTCCTCTAGCTCTACATTCCCTTTTGCTCATATTCTTTGGGTGCTGTGTTTCTTCCTGCTGCAGGGCCTTTGTGCATGCTGATCTCTCTGCCTGAGAAATATCCCCACCCACTTCTGCCATTTTAATGCATTCACATTTTTAGACTTAGCTCAGATGTCACTCACTTGAGAAAGTTCCTTTTGTTCCCTGAATGAGGTTGACTGTGCTCTCAAAACAGCATACATCTTGCCTCTGTAGGGCTAGCTCATCACTCTAGCTTTTTGCTTTTATTTGGATTATTATGTGATTGAAGTCTGTCTTTCTAACTGAACTATACCAGAGCAGGGGCTGTATCTGTGGCTCCAATTCCTAGGTGGTCAGCACGTAGTAAATGGCTTCCAGATATTTATTGACTATATGAATGAATGAGTCGTAGTCATACGAGCCCTCCATAAATAATGTGTTATTTTTCCCTGGTCAGTGGTTGAAAAAACCAAGGTTGATACAGTGTGCTTTGGTCACCCAGTGGCAAAACTAATATTCTTTGACTCAGAGCCCATGCACATTCCACCACACCAATCTTCCTTCTTCTACGGCCTGCACTAACCAAACACAGCACTCCTATCTGTCAGCCTCTCTTATTGTCTCACTTCTTAAAGCACACTCAATATTGAAACTTCTAGGAATTAAGAAAGCTATCTCTGCACTTTAGATTGGAACCAATCTTAGAGTCATTATTTGGAAGTCATGGTACCTGTTGCCTCTGATTATAATAGAGTATCAGAATAAAGCATATCTCTTGAAGGCAAGAATATGTATTTGCGGAATTATCTTTAGCCCCAGATTTTGGAGGATACCTTGACTCTTGATCAGAGAGAATCAGACAAAATATGTAACACTTTCACATTTCATAAAAATGGAGATTGAAGTCTCATATCTTCTATTTGCATACAATATATCTAAAACTCAAAAGTGTTTTAGGTAAAATTACAAAGGCTCATATCAGTTGATTTTTAGTTAATCCTTAAATAGCAATACTAAACCCTGTTCTGGGTGACAGACAGCTAATTCCATTTCATTTCAAAAGGCAGTAGTTTAAGATTTGTGCAATCATTTTTGCATTTTGTGTATTAAGCAGACGGGTCGCAGACAGGGAGACTTGAAAGAAATCTAATCAAATGGTCTTATGGTACTATCTCCTGAGTTTCAGATCCACAGGGTAGTTTCATGACCAGTTCTGAAAGACTTGGTCTGACAAAACACCGTAAGATTGGAAGTGCTGACACAAGCTCAAAGAGAAGGTCTCTCTATATTGCTGTAATGATCTGAAAGTGTGTGTGTGTGTGTGTGTGTGTGTGTTGTGCGCGCATTAATCTTCATGCAGCCTCTGTGTGACTTGAGAGTATGCCGCTGAAACCAACATAACTTGGTCCCGTAAATTGTGTGTATATGCCTAGTGAATAGAGCCCTTGATCACATTCCTAACAATTATGCTGTTCTCAGAAAAATCTGAACTCAGTCTTAACATGTTCAGAATGCTCAGGGGAAAAAAAGCCAGTGGAGAATTTTGCTTCTCTGTTATAAAAATAGAAGAAAAAGAGACTTATGGGAATAGCAAGTCAAGACTTATTTCAGGCAACTTCTGCAGAGGCAAAGTAACTGATATACGAGTTTATCATTAGGGTTAACTAGACGGCAAAGGACTTCAGGTACTGTAGGAAAGCCACTTAGGTAGTACCTATCTTTCCATAGGAATTGCTTTTTTCTCTCGTGATATTTGTCTGACTCTGGGAAGAATAGCAGATATTTGGGTGGTTGCTTGATTTCTGGATCTCACACCTCTAGACATTCTGACATAAGTTGCCAGAGGACAGAAAATATGTTTAATACTCCTTTAATCCCATACACCTCTTCATAAACTG
Organism: Hystrix cristata; assembly: GCA_004026905.1. NCBI lineage: Eukaryota > Metazoa > Chordata > Mammalia > Rodentia > Hystricidae > Hystrix > Hystrix cristata. The sequence continues at coordinate 8,948 of PVJO010033115.1, forward strand.
CAGCAAACAGCGCAAATGCAAAATATATGTTAACTGACTTCAGTACTGTCAGTAACTAATGTCTGCAATTCAGAATATAGGCAGAGGAGGTATGTTCTGGCAGATACTATAATGACAATGCTTGAAACATTTTTTAATTAATTTTATTGGTACATGTTTGATATATATATATATATATAATGATCACATTCATCTTAGGGAATTTGTACCTGGACATAATATATATTGATTCTTCTTTTCTTCTCCATTCCCCTCCCCTCCATTCAACCTTTCTTTCCCTCCTTATTCGCAAAAGCTTTGTTTCCATTTTTTCCTTCTATTCTCTTTTTTCCCTTTTCCTTTCCTTCCTTCCCCCCGCCCCCTCCCTTGTTCCCCTTCCCATTTGAACATTTTCTTCCTGCTTCCCAATATCTATCATCCATTTTGGTCCTCATTTACCCTGTCAGTTTCTCACACAAGAGAAACAATACAATATTTAAACATATATGTCCAATTTATTTAAAAGTATGATCTCAAGGCGCATCCATTCACCTAAAAATGTCTCAAGCCTATCATTCTCTATGGCAGAGTAGTGTTCCAAGAGAATGTAAAATTACATTCTCTTTATACATTCATCTGTTGATGGGCATCTGGGCTGTTTCCAAGATTTAACTATTGCAAATAGTACTGCCATAGACATGGATATGCATATAAAGCTGTGATATGGTGCTTTTAACGCTTTCGGGAAGATATCAAGAAAGGGAATAGCTGGGTCAAATGGAACCTCTAGTTTTAGTTTTTTGAGGACCCTCCATACTGATTTCCATATTGGTTGTATCAATTTACACTCCCACCAACAAAGGAGGGGAGTTCTTTTTTCCCTACAGCCTTCCTAGCATTTGTTACTGGTTAATTTCTTGATAATAGCCATTCTTTCTGAAGTGAGATGCAATCTCAGTTTTGTTTTAATTTGCATTTCTCAAATGACCAGTGATGCTGAACATTTTTCCATGTATTTATTTACCATTTGTACTTTTTCATCTGAGAAGTGTCTATTCATTTCAGATGCCCATTTTTAGATTGGGTCTTTCAATTTGGCAGGTCTGATATTTTTTGGAGTTCTTTATATATTCTAGACATTAGTCCTTTGTCTGAGGAATAGCTGGTAAAATTTTTTCCCATTCTGTGGGTTGTCTCTTCACTCTGTTGGTAGTTTCTTTTGCTGTGCAAAAGATTTTTTAATGTGATGAGATCCCAATTGTCGATTCTTTGTAATATTTCCTGGGCAATTGGGGTTCATGAAATTTTGTTCATAAATTTTTTGCCTACACCTATTGTCTTCAAAAATTCTACCTATACTATCTTCCAGCAGATTTACTGTTTCTGTTTTAATTTGATTTATTTTGATTTTAGCTCAGTGCATGGTGAAAGATATGGGTCTAGTTTTAATCTTCAGCATGTGGAAAGCCAGTTCTTCCAGCACCATTTGTGTGTGTGTGTGTGTGTGTGTGTGTGTGTGTGTGGATGTGTGTGCACGCAAGGGATCAAACTCAGGACCTTGGGCTTGCAAGACAAGCACTCCAGCCACTGAGCTAAATCCCAGCCCCTCCAGCACCATTTATTAAAGAGGCTGTCTTTCTTCCAGTGAGGTTGTTTGGCCACTTTGTCAAAGATAAGGTGGCTAAGAGTGTTTTGACTTGTTTCTTCATCTTGTAATCTGTTCCACTGATCCTTGGGTCTGTTTTTTTGCCCGTACCATGCTGTTTTTATTACAGTAGCTTTGCAATATTATTTCAAGTCAGGGATTGTGATGGCCCCTGCTTTGCCTTTGTTGCCCAGAATTGCTTTCGCTATTCTAGGTTTCTTCTGATTCCACATAAATTTTAGGATTGTTTTCTCTAGTTCTGTGAAGTATGCTATTGGTGTTTTTATTGGGATTGCATTAAATCTGTATAAGAATTTTGGGAGTATGGCCATTTTCACTATATTGGTTCGTCCTACACAAGGACAAGGGATATCTTTCCATTTTCTGTTATCTTCTTCAATCTCCTTTTTCAGAGTACTGTAGTTTTCAATGTATAGATCGTTTGCTTCCTTTGTTTGATTGTTAGGTACTGTATTTTTCTGGGTGCTATTGTGAAAGGTGTTGTTTCCCTAATTTCTCTCTCAGTGACTCTGTTATTTGGGTACAGGAATGCTATTGGTTTTTGAGCATTGACTTTGTACCCAGCTACGCTGCCAAATTTGGCTATTAAATCTAGAAGTCTTTTGGTGGAATTTTTGGGGTCTTCTATGCAGAGTATTGTGTCGTCTGCAAATAATGGTAATTTAACTTCTTCTTTTCCTATCCTTATTCCTTTTAGTTCTTTCTCTTGTCTAATTGCTCTGGCTGATGTTTCCAGAGCTATATATACAAAACTATATATATAAAACTATATATCTATAAATATATATATTTTTAATATATATAGTTTTTTATATTTATACTTTTTTATATGTAGTTTTATATATATATATATATAGTTCTGATGTTTCCAGAACTATATATATATAAAACTATATATAAAACTATATATATATGTATTTTTTTAATAAGTCCTGGGGATTGAACTCAAGGCCTTGTGCTTGCAAGGCAAACACTCTAACCACTGAGCTAAATCCCCAGCCCTCCAGAGCTGTATTTAATAAGAGTGGCGAGAGTGAACATCCTTGTCTTGTTTTGGATATTAGAGTGAAAGCTTTCAGTTTTTGTCCATTTAGTATGATGTTGGCTGTTGGTTTGTTATAGATGGTTTTTATCAGATTGAGACAAAGACCATTTATTCCAATTTTCTGCACGGTTTTTATCATGAATAGGTGTTGGACTTTGTCAAGTACTTTTTCTTCATCTATTGAGGTGATCATATGGTTTTTGTCCTTGGCTCTGTTAATACTGTCTATCAAATTCATTCATTTGCATATGTTGAACCATCCCTGCATCCCTGGGATGAATCCTACTTGGTCATAGTGTATAATCTTCTTGATGATTTGTTGCATTCTGTTTGCCAGTATCTCATTGAGGATTTTTACATCTATATTCTTTAAGGAGATTGGTCCGTTATTCTCTTTTTTGGTTGGATCCTTCTCTGGTTTTGGTGTCATGTTAATACTTGCTTCCAGGAATGATTTATGGAATATTGCTTCCCTTTTAATTTCATTAAAGAGTTTGAAGAGCGATGGCATTAGATCTTTTCTAAATTTCTTGTAGAATTCAGCAGTGAATCCATCAGGACCTGTGCTTTTCTTTGTTGGTAGGTTTTATTTTTTTTTTTTTTATTTTAAACCAAGAGCATGTATTGGTACATTCTACATACATTGGTCACATTCATTACATTTATTCTGTACCTATACATGGTGCATCTTGGTTCTGCCCCTCTCCCCCGCCCCTCCCCTCTGCTCCCTCCCTCCCTATTTATATCAGGTTCATTCATCATTTTCCATATTTTCCCTTTCCCCTCTCTT
>PVJO010033116.1:0-12430 GCA_004026905.1 Hystrix cristata
GCTGCAAAGTCCAAAGCCGGCGGTTACCAAGCACCTCCCCTCCCCCTTCGTGTGTCCAGGGCGGGAGGGGGAAATCTCTCTGTCGCCTGGCAACGGATGTCGCAGGGCGGGCTCGCTTTGCAGGCTTTGTCTGGCTGCGGGGGCCTCTCTCTCACCTGGCTGGCTGGCTGGCTGGCTCAGGAGAGAGGAATCTTTTATTTCCCTCATTGATCAAAAAGCTTTTCCAGGAGTCAACAGCTGGAAAAACCCTAGCCCAGAAAACAGAACCGTGGTAGGTTCTTCGACCAGAATCTGTAGAGGTCAGCTTTTGTTTTTGTGTGTTTTCTGCTGCTGTAACAAAATACCCAAGACCAGTGAGAGGCTAAGAATCCCAGCTGCATGGCACCAATGTCTGGAGAGAGTCTTCTTAGGTTATCATAATGTGGCAGAAGACATCATGAGGTGAGACAGAGCACGGATGCTGACTCAGGTCTCGTCCTTTCCTTATAAAGCCACCAATGTCGGGGTTGGGTCTGCACCCTCATGATCTCATCTAATCTTAACTTCTTCTCAGTGTTTCCACTTCCGAATACCACTAACACATGAATATGGAGATCAGGTTTCCAACACATGAAGCTGGGGAGGACACATTCAGACCATAGCAGCTTCTCAATAGCTGACTTTTTCCTTTCAAACGTAACCCGAAATTGCTCTGATGGTAGGCGTAGCGCTGACCACAAGGCCTGCCCCCACTGGTGGCGCTGCCTGAGGATACAGCCACCCGGCCTCCACATGTTCATTCCCTCTTCTTCCGTAGCCCCCCAGAACTTGCTCCAGCTTCTGCAAGGAGGCTGTGGGTGAGCACAGGCCTTTCTGAAATGAAGGCCTACTCTTGGAGGAGTCCAGACTCCTGCACCCTGATTTACGGAGGAGCTGTGATCTGGGCTTCCACTGAGTTCACTCCAGACACATTTGTGAAGGGGTGGTTCATCTCTGTTGGATAATTTATACATCCATAGAGCTATTCTTTGATAATGTCAAGCACGGTCCTATCTTGATAATTAATTGTCTATCGGATGCACTTACCTTGATTTCCTGTGGGCAGCTCAACCCTATAATTGATGGTTCCTTTGTCTCCATGAATTCGATTCAGGACTATTATACTGCCAGATACAGGATATGGCGTGGTCCTCTTCCTGCTGCCTTCCTCTGTCAACTTCCACGTCCAGTTGGTTACCATATCTCACTGACAGCATCTCAAAAATGCTTATCTACTCTGGTGAGCTCCCTACACCTATTGCCTTCTCCTTAGTCCAGGCATTCACTTGGGTCATACACTAGTGGTCGGGCCAGGACTCTGTCCCTGATCCATTCATCATCTGTATAGCCGCCAAAATTATCTTCTCAAAGCAAAACAAAACAAAACAAAACAACGAAAATGCTGAAAAATCCTTGTGGACTTCTTATTGCTTAATGATTCTTGTCTGTGTAGTGGCATCCCCTGAGAATTTAGAAATGCAAATCCTCCCACCCCACCCCAGACCTAATGAATCAGACACTCAGGACGGCCCAGTACTCAGTCGTAACAAGTCCTCCAGGTGATCCTGATAGAAGCTAAGGTTAGGCGCACCCACAGAATGGGATCCAAGCTGCACGCCCTCCCCAGCTGGACCGAATTAGCCAATCTCGACTTCTCTCTGTAGCTTTCCACAGCCCTAAAGTTCTTGCACAAAACCTGAGCTTTTCTCTACGTTAGATCCCTTCTCAAGCCGCACTGTTCTTGTCCTCCTCTCCTGCGGAACACTAACTCGCCCATTCAGAGCCAGCTCAGAGGCCAGCTCCTCAGGGAAGCTCCTCCAACTGTCCCATTTCATGAGATGCAGCATTTCCTCGCTCATTTTCCGAGTTCATGGACCCCTTTTGTTGAAACCTAGTTGCAACTATTTTCATCTGTAGATTTGGCTTCGGCCATAGGGAAGGTCCTTCTATCAGATAATTACAGGTGTTTCAAAATAGAGCGAGAGTGTTTGTGAGGAGCTACTCTCCTGAGGTGTGGAAATTGTCAGGGAGCCTCCAGGCGGCCACACCCTAAGGCCTCATCCTGTCTATTTGCTGCTCTCATAGGAGGAAGATGCCTCTTGCGCTTAGTCCACAGAGCTGGGCGGAGTGCCCAATACCTAGCAGGTATTCAACAAAGTTTTTTTTTTTTAAGTACAGAATGAATAAAAATAGAATCTGCCTTATGAGACAGGATGGATTACTGAATCTCAAAGTTCATGTCCGAGTTTGAAATTGCTGTCTTCCTACATCTTTGCAAAAGCCCCAAAGTGATTTTACAGAAGTGCTAATATTTATTAGCGCGGAAGCAATAGCCACCTCCTTCCTGGCCCAGGGACGCGTATAGTGCTGGGCAGAGGGCAGAGGGAATAGGTGACCTAGTCCTCTCCCACCCTAACTGAAAAGCCTCCCAGCATTGAGCTACCTTTGCCAAATCTGCCATTTCCCTTGGGTGGAACAACTCTTGGCTCCCTACTGTGTGAATGCTGAAATCTCTCCCAAGTGCACACCACCCTCCTTACTCCTCCGCTCCACTGAGATTCAGTGTTCAAGGGCACTGGAAGCACTTAGCGTCCTCTCTACTATTGTCCTTCTCACACACTCAGGAGCGTGTGCTTCCAAGCCAGGGCTCCGGGTGGACACTGCTCTTTGTCAGCTGTCTGACCCTGGGTGAGTTACTTCTCTTCAGCAATGTCCCCACCTCACAAAAGGGTTAAAATTAGCCAGGTGGGCATGAGAATCCATTGAAATGCATACGTAGTGCCTAACATGAAGGAGGAAGCCAGTCAATTATTACCATTATCATTATTCATAATTCTTGGGTTCCATGTTGTCTTCAAGCCCCAAACCCCAGCAGCAGTTTGTAACACTTTCTTACCAAGTTGGAATGCCCACAACTCCAACTTCTGTTCTGGCTGGTGGACTCGGCCTGATGTCTTTTCTGTTTGTTAATTTTCCACCCTGACCAGCCTGTTTTCTAACCTCAAGAACGTTCGTTTTCCATATGCTCCCCAGCTGGCTACCAGTTCAATCTCCGAAAGGTTAAGCTTGTGTTCAGGAGCATTCTTTTTCAAGTATTACCTTTCCTTTAAAAAATGCAGTACATCAATGGTTAGGATATCAAAGCAGTCACACACACACACACACACACACACACACACACACACACACTCTTTCATGTAAAGAGCCAGCTAATTCATTAGGCTGTGGCTCCCAATTCCCAACAAACTTCCATATTTTCTTGCCACGGATGCTTCTATAATTTAACCAGCAATGTCCCCACTGAACTCTACAATGCAACCTCTAAGAAAAGGCTTTTCATAACTGTGGGCCGTTCCCGGCTCTGCCTCCTGGCTCCTCCCCATCGCTGGCCCCACCACAGGCACATCTGTGTGGGATTCATTGGCCCTCTACGCCCTGTGACCAGGGAGGCCAAGGATGGAGGAAACAAACCCCTAGTCCTTCAGAGGCGTCGGACCTGCTCTGTGGTTCTGCTCTTTTAAACTAGACCAACTTTCATCGAGAACCAAACAGAAACCCAGGGGTTCAGGTCAAAACAATAGCATTTTACATTGCAACTTGTGAAACCCGTGTGGCTTTTGAGTGGCCCATTTGCACTGTAGCCCAAGAAGGGTGTGGTGAGAAGTCCGGATCTCCATAGATGGAGGGTGGTCTTGTGGAAGGAGCTTCTGCCGGAGAAGCTTGCGTTTGACTCAGACTTCAGGGACTGGCTCATCTCGGGTTTGTGGAACAGAGCACAAGCCAGGACCTCAGCCAGGGCTGCAGAGGGAGGGTGGATGGACTGTTGGCTGTTCCCGGGCTTCAGAGGGAGAGCCCTCGGTGTGGCTGAACACAGCCGTAGCTGGCAGGGTGGAGCCAGGCCTGATTGAGGACTGCCTTTGCACACCCAGGCCCTCAGAGTTTGAAGGCTGGGGGATGCATCTTCCTGGTGAAGCCAGACAAGTCTCCAGGTAGCCGTAAACCGACTACACAGACTTCATTCCTAAACACATGTTCAAAGGTGATAAAATAAATGCAGATGGTCTCTCTGAGCCTCAGTGGAGGGTTTTACATTGACCCAATGAACCATAAAGCACACACAGACACATACGAATTTGCATACAGAGGAAAGGGGACGATGGAAAAATCTTCAAAAATGCCAAGCCCTAGAATACTAACATCAACACTGAGGGGGAGAAAGAGAGAGAGAGACACACCGAGAGACAGAGGGGGGGGGAGCAGAACAAAACTGTCATAAAATTGGGTGACAGAAACAACACACACACATACTTCAGAAAAGCATATACGCAGAATTGCTAGGAAATATTAAGTTTTGCTATATAGAAGGATTTAGACTACCTTCCTGGTGTGGCAGTGGAGAAGTGTTAAGGGCCAGTGATCTAGTTAGAATCCTGTAGAAAGGAAATGGCCAAATTCTACTCTAAGGTCTGACTTCCCTGGGCGATAGATGTTTCGATCAGCACAGATCCTCTGCCGCAGAGCTTGGACATCTCCACCAGAATTCCAGAATGAGGCTCACATGATCCCCGCCTGAAGCTGCTCATGACCACCACCGTCAGTAACATCAAGAACACTCACTCAAGGAGCCTCCTACGTTCCAAGAAATGGATGATTTCATTGCATCTCGAAACAATTTTAGGAATCGGGCATCACCCCCATTTTATGGAGAAGTAAACAAAGAGTCAGTTGTTCAATTCCCAGTTTGAAAGGGGGTTGGGATTTTAGCGACGGAAAGCCAGAAAGCAGCCCCACCAGTGGCCAGCAGTCCTTCCTCCTGGCACCCATCAAGGTCTCTGTGCTCCCCTCCCTGCGACAGGATCTCATGACGCTCCGGCGAGTGTGAGGGAGGCATCCGAGACCGCACAGCTGCTGGCGACACGGCTGGTCTGGGGCCCCTCTCTCCCATCCAGTCGAGTTCTTTACACTTCGATACCACTACAGGGTGTGTAGGGAATAAGGACACGTAAAGGAGAGTGTGGACTCCTTCAGGATCCAGATGCTGACCCTCCGAGGCCCTCCTACCCCAGCAGTGGGCTTATTTTTCAGCCTATTAAAATGACAACAGAGTACGCTGGACAGAGACAGGCTTCCTTCGCACCCCGAGAGGCCTGACATGTTGATTCTGGCAGCACTTGAGCGGTTTTTTTGCCAGTACAGATATTGAAGTGGGGCTGGATGACGCCTCATTGTTGTACCACCCGGAATGGAAGAGGCTGAGCTGTCAGACATCTTGCAGCTCAGATCCCCTCCGAGGAAGTTTTGGTCTCATCCCCAGGTCACCGGCTCCCCTGAGCCGCGCTTGCCCCAAAGCCAGTGGCTCTACACTTGCCCTGCCAGCAGGCTCCTATGTTGAGGGCAGGGCCCAGGACTCCGCCCCGCTGTTGAAGGTCTCTGCCTTCCCAGGCTGGACTCTGGGGCCACCGTCACCCACGCCCAGCTCCTGGTCGGTCGGGCCCTGTGGACAAGCTGTGCAGAGTGGGAGCTCCAGAAGAGGACCCACAGCCTCTCAACGCCAGGCCCTGAGGACAGAAAGAAAAGCCTTGTGATGGGCAGATTGGGTGCTCCTTGTTGCTGTTCTTTGGTGGGTCGTCCCCGGCCTTCTAGAATCCACGTCAACCAAGACTATGTCTTTGCTTCTGGAGACGGCTTGTTCTTCTGCAGCGCTGGTTAAACCTTAGAGCCCAGCCCTGCAGGTCCCTCAGGCCCTCAGCCTGTGAGGGGCTACACCACCACTGGAATTCCAGGGGGAGCCTCCCCAGTCACTTCCGGTGATGTGTCCCCCCAAGCCGGGCTCGGTTAGTCATCAGACTCATCGTCCTACCAGCTGTCCTTGCTGTAGCCCAGCGACACAGTGCTAGAGAACCACGCAGAGAACCATGACGATCATTTCCCCAGGACTGCAAGCTTCCTACAGCACTGCCAATCAGAAGGGAGCAGAGGAGCGACTAAGGGCCGAGATCGCGTCATTGCCAAAACAAGGATCCAGATCTCCACCCTGTTAATTCTTTGCTAAATGACCATGGTCAAGTTAAATCCACAAACCTCAGTCTCCTCGCTCACAACCTTTAGTTTGGCTTCCGTTTGGATGACAAACGCTTCCATCAAAGAATTTGTAACGAATAACGGTGGCAATGTCAGAAAGTGCCTGACACCTCGTGGGGACGTGGTAGGCCCCTCACTTCCTGCTCCTGGGTAAGGGGCAGCCAGAACGGGGTACAGTACAGCAATGTGCTTGACCAGAACGCGGCTCTCTGCTGTGTCTATTTCAATTGTTCATGTTACGTAAAGAACCGAGTATGGAGTAGGGGGAGCTTCGGGGGAGAGAAAGCACACGTGGACCTTAACTGAAGGTGGCAATCCAGGTCAGGCTCGGGGGCAGAGTGCCCATGGTGGGTGAGTGAACGCCACGTGCCTCTGACAGATGGGGGATGGGAGGTCTTCCTCTCTGGCTCCACGAAGATGAACTGCTTCCCTGCTCCTTGGGAGGCACCACTTCTGTCCTGTTCAGTCCTTCCTGGGCAGGACAAGAGAGGCCGTCACCGCAGTGACGCCTGGGCAGGTGTGGACCCCTTGGTACTAGTGGGCACCAGAAAGGTCCCTTCCATCAGGATCTTTTATATCTCAGGTTGATGAACTAACCAACAGTGGTACCACGGTGGAACACAATACCTAGGAAAGGTCCCGGAGGAAGGGGAAGAAGGGGCAAGGACCTCTCAGACGCCTGCTCCATGCTAGCAGGTTCACACTAGTCAGCCGTCTGGTTGGACCCCAAGAAACCCAGGCTCTCAGAGCCTTCAAAACCCGGACAAGAGCCCAGGGGAGGAGCTGGGATTTGAAGGCGGGTCTGACCTCCTGCTGCTCATGTGGCTGGAGGAGGACCCGCCAAATCAGCAGATCAGCAGACAGCCATAGGCCAAGAGGGTCTATGAGGAGTAAATTAATTTTCTGTGTATAGATTATTCATGAGCCATTCGTGGCTCCTGGGTAGCCGTAGCCATATTAAATATTTGGTTAGAGTTTGATTCCTTGCTCCACAAAATAAAATGAAAGAATAAGAATGAAAAAAAGACATTACAAAAACTTGGATAATTTTTCCTGTGTGCCGAAAAGGGTGAAAATCCCTTACCAAAAGGAAAACAAAACCAAAGAGGGGTGAGAGAGAGAGAGAGAGAGAGAGAGAGATCCAACACATAAACAACGACGCCCAAACAACAAATGTGCTGAAAAGAAACTTCCAAAACTCAACTAAAATTGCCAGGCTTATTATCATTGGCTTAAATCTTAATTCTAATTGGCATGACCAAGAACATAGAAGGTCAAGTGAGGACCTGACTGTGTGCCTCTTGGCCAGAGTTTAATGTTCAGCTCACGGCTATGGGGTACGATTTTGATGGAGGCCATAACAAGAGTAGTTAAGCCAACATGGAATGTCTCAGAAAAGGGATAGAACTGTGTTTATACACAACTCTGACATCATCTGATTTCAACAAGTTTACTACAATGACAGTCATGGCCTTGATGATACTGAATGCGAAATACTGGTGTACACAGATTTTACAGGTCGGCTCCCAGGAGCCGGATCACAAAACAAGGTTAACAGATGGCACAGGCCTGAGGGAAGGCAAGCACACTGATTTTATTGAGAAAAAAGCTTATATACTGTAGGGTTGCTGAAGTTTAATAAATAAAGGTCAACTTATAATATATAAAAACAATATAAACATTTATATGCTACATGCATATCATATAATTTAAAGTAATAATTTATATGTGGGGAGAGATGCCAATTCATGTTCTTCCGATTTTTCTCGACAAGGCACACACACACGAGGTGTCTATGCGGATCCAGCGCCAGCCTACGAGTTTGTTGTTCTCTGAAGTCAGTGCCCTGACGTAGGTCTGGGACGTTTTGCACTGAGAGTTCCAGTGTTTGTCGTCGATCCCCCTGCAACCGTTTTTGACAGGCCTGGCTTCTTTACATCTCGTTTCGTAAAAATACTGTTTGACGGGAGAGTTGCCGGTTTTGATCTCCCCCAGCACCGTGACCTGGTGTCCCCGAATGTCAATGGCAGATGACTTGTCCGTCACCCACAGACTCTCACTGTCACACACCGAGTACTCCCCTCGGTGACTCTTATGCTCCGCGTAGCGTTTCCGCCGTGACGTTCTGTTGGCCGCCGTGGGGGTGCCCACATAATCCTCCATGTGGTACAAGGGAGGGGGCTCCAGGGGCGTGCTGCCGCTCAGCAGGACCCGGGGCGAGTTGTAGCGTCTCTGCTGCCGCAGCAGCTCCGTGTCCGTTGCGATCATCGGCTGGAATTCGGACCTGGCGGGCTCCCCCTGCTCCGGGCCTCGGGGGGCCTCTGCTTTCGGCAGGGTGCTCTGGTAATTTTCCTTAACGTCCACCATCTGCTTGGAGAGCTTGTTTTTCAAAATATCTGCCTGGATCAGCTTAATAATCAGGGAGTTGAGTGAGTCTTCAGGCAAACTCCTTTGATCCATGTTGTTACCTTGGATGCCACGGAGATAAGCGAGAAATATCACATAAAACAAGATGGACATCACCTTGTTCACCTGTAAGATCTGAAAAGGAAACACAGGTGTTAACAGCGGGCTGTGGCAGCTGAGGCCCTGCATTCCTGGCACTGGCACCAGACTCGGAATCCCTGAGATGGCCAAAGAGAGAGGGCACCAGCATCCCAGTCGGCAACAGGCTCCGCTCTGCACACTCCCAAGGGGCTGTCTACGTCCCTCAGGCCTGAGATACCCTGGGGGCCACACACGGCCTTGTGCATCTGCTGTCCTCCCCAGGCAGACAACTGGTCATGCCTCTGTGAGGTCTGCCTTACCCAGCAGCCTCTCGGGGTGTGCAGGTGAAGTCCTGACTCTCGAACAGTTCCTGGAGGCTGGAAAGACCAAGCTGGTCTGTCCCGGCTAACCGTGAAGTCTCTCAACCTGAGCGATGTAAGTGCAGAATTACATCCCTTGATTAACAGAGCAGTAACACTGTCTCAAGAAAAAGAATCTGCTGCTCCCCAGCCCCAGCCCTGAGTCTTTCGGAGGAACACACTGAGGTTGGGAACGGTACGGGCTGTCCCTATACCGTGGCACCAAACCCGGCAGAGTCTGTTCTCCTCCTGCTGTAAATGCACGTGCCAGGCCACTTCCCACGCTGTGAGGCAGCCCGAGTCTCAGGCTGCTAGGCCGAGCTCTCAGATAGACATGACTGGGCCGCCCCACTGATCTGATCACCCCCAGAGACCCTCTTCTGCAAACAGGAACTCTGCAGGGAGAGCCAGTACCCAAAGAGGATGGAGAGGCACAAACCCTGTTCAACATAACGGGTTACAAGAGCAAGAGGCATTGTGGGTTCATTTCCCCCCCTCTGGACTTTTTAAAGTTTCCATTACAAAACGTTCCTTTTAGTGGTTCTATTTCTAATTCGACTGTTCCCTTGTTTAAGCGGCACTAGCATCCATCAGCGCTCTCCTTCCGTTGCCATAGCAGAAGCTCAGCTCAGGGCTCCTGTTGAGTCCTTGTGGAGCTCCAGAGCCGATCTCCAGACACCTTTGCTGTTGGTCTCTCCTGCGCTGGCGTGGAGCCCAGATTTTCCGGGGTTAACACAGGAAGGAGACGCCGAGGCGGAGAGGGCGGCTGAGCTGGTGATCCTGGCCTCAGCCTGGTGTATACCACTCCCCACGAGTTAGTCATTCCTTAATTGTCATCGCTGCCACCTCAGTGGCTCCCAGAGGCCCATCATTTCCTCTTCCAAATTCAGTCTAAGCATGGAAAAGAAAAATGCTTCCCTTGGCTCACCTATGGTATTTTCAGAAAGACTTTACTAAATCCAGAGGGAAAACAGATAGGAAATAAACAAAGTTGATCCGAGAACTAGCAAAGCAGCCCTGCGTCCTGATAACATATCCGAGCCTGCTCTGCAGACGCACAGACGTAGCCTCTTTCCCTATCTCGTCGGAAGTTCTGCTGCTTCTCTTGTCCCCAAAGGCCAACAGTACTGCAGGGACTATGCCGAGACTTCCTCTTCCTGGCTCCTGGCCTGCCTCTGTGATAAGGGGAACATCTTCCTTCCCTGGGAACTACTCTTTAGATAACGGACTCCTTCAAGGTCAAAGGTAAGGAGTCCAGCATGGCTATCAAGCCTCAGAGATTGCTCTAGGAATTGTATTATCCCAGGAAATTGGTTCCCAAGGGATAATTAATCACCCCCTCCCCCACTCTGCACAGAAGTGACCTTTCCTTCCATCTTGCAGGCCCAGCAATATGAGACTTGAACTAAAAAGGCATACAGGCAACTAGAATCATGACACCGCCCCTCAAAAAAAAAAAAAAGAATACAGCTAAAATAAAAGGACGGGACTGTCAGTCTATCAAACAATTTATGAGATCTCCCCAAAGCCCAGCCACTATAAGGTAAGAATACACAGAAACCTGGTCACAGGGAAATAAGCCGAGGATGGTTAATCAGGGGTCCCTGATAGTGTAAGAGGTGATGTGGCATATAGGTCGGTCAGGTAACCACAATGGTGAGTTGAGAGGGGGAATGCTGGATGGTGCTGGAGGACTCAGGATGAAAAAGGAAGAGTCTTTGTGTATGGTGGTCTAAGTACAGAACCAAAGTTATAAGTAAAAAGGCACATACAAGCTAATGCCTTCCTTTTTTGTATTAGTCAGTGTTCCAATACTGTAACAAATACCTGAGAGATTCAACTTACAAAGAGAAAAGGGTTACTGTGGATCATGGTCTTAGAGGTTTGACTGACTGTGTTGCTTCAGAGTTGTTGTGGCACATTGTGGGAAGAGCACATGGTGGAGAAAAAAAGAGAAAAAAGAGACCAGGATCCCACAATCTCTTTCAAAGCTAGCCTCCGATAACCTGAAGGTGTCTCCCTGGGCCCTGCCTCTTAAAGGTTCCATGACCTCTTGGTAGTGCCTGGCTGGGGACAAAGCCTTTTAAAGACATTTTCTTTGGGGACATTCCAGATCCCAATGTAGCAATATTATAGATGAGGGAACCCAAACTTCAGCTTAAAAAGGAGCCACACAGGGACGTGAGAGGCGCTCTGCACTCTGGCCCTGGCCTCCCACTTGCACAGCAGCGACTCTGGGCTCACACGCGCCATGGGCCACCCCACTCACGATCCCCGCTACCCGAATAAGCTTTATGGCGACTCAAAGGTGCGTGGTGTGCCCTTCTGCTTGCCCGCTTCCACGACCTCTCATGTCGAAGTTGTTCCCGGGAAGCTCTCCCAAGACCCTGCGCCGCCTTTACCTTCTCTCAGCCTGTTCTCCAAATGGCTACACAGCAAGAGCTGCATCTCTCCCAGTTATGCAGTGTAGTGTGGGCCCGGCCCATTTCTGCGTCTATACCGCTCCATACCGTCCAATCCAAACAGCTTGCCATGGCAATCTGGAGTCAGCAACAGGAGTGACTCACACGCAAGGCTGCTTCGAAACCCAGCAGGCTTCCTGTGAGCGTCTAGCTTTCTTCATAGAGAGTAAAACCGAAGATGTTACTAAGTGAACGCCCTAAAACATGCGAGTTTGAGGCTGGAAAGGACCCTGGACAACCTCTTCTTGTTTACAGGTAAAGAAGTGGAAATTTGGAGCGGTGGCAAAGTCAGACTGCTGATTAGTGGCAGAGCGTGACAGCAGATGCTGGCCTGAGGGTCAGCAGACATCGCGGCCAAGGGCTGTGCCTCATCGGCTCCGTGTGGAGGCACCCGAGACAGTACCAGTGCACAGCAAGTGCCGTAGAAACGTGAGATCAACAGGAACCTAAAGTTTCTGCAGCGACAAGAGGGGCTGCCTGCCTGCTCGAGCGGCACACACACATCTGGAGAGTTCCTTCCTCTACATCTGGCGCACAGCAGTCTGCACCAGCATCCTGGCCACAGGCTTTCTCCCAAGCGCCACTGCTCACAAGAGCGCGGATCTCAGACCAGCCATGCCGGTGGTGGGAGACGAAAAGAGCAGCAGGGTACCAGGAACTGGAGGCACAGAGAAGGCTGACAATGAGAAAGCAAGTGTGCGGAGGTGTGAGGTGGCGCTTCTCTGCTGTTTTGTTCCCTACCCCGTCCCCTCAGGCGCGACGTCCCCCTGCAGTGGGAGGCAGCCTAGGCCAGACCAGGCCAGGCAGGGCAGTGACTTTCCGTGCTAGAGCTCACAGCCCTTTGTAGGCCTGGCCTAAGCAATTACAGGGTTATCGTCACCCTGATACCTCCCCTTCGACAGTGGGACCATGTCCGTCTCCTCCACCCATCCTGGATGCCCAGCAGGAGGCCACGCAGGTGGCAGAGTCTCACTGTCTGCCCACTGAATGAGTCCCTGCAGCACAGGACCCACCCAGGCCAGC
>PVJO010033117.1:0-12428 GCA_004026905.1 Hystrix cristata
TTTTTTTTTTTTTTTTGTGGTGGGAGCTTTCTGAGACCTGTCTCTGAGCGAACTTCGCTGGGAGGAACATGAATGTGTTGTAACTAGAATGGTGTTGATATTGTCGAATCTCTAAATTTTGTGTCAAAGAAAAATTTAAAACTGCCTCTTTTCTTACGCACTACATACATCTGATTTGTCCTTCCAAAGTCACTCCCCACTTTTCTCCTCGGGGACCTCCGTCCTTAGAGAATGACTACGAGGGATTGTCAGTGGCTTCTTCTCTCTAGATTCCTATTGGGTTCAGCTAATTTTGCGCCCAGTATGGATGCAAAGTAAGACCAAGATTTCTGTTCCTCGGTTGTTCTGCCTGTTCCATCCTGACAGCCTGACTCTGTCGACAGTTGGAGGTCTCTGTTTCTCTCAGGGCAGCCTGCATTCTCTCCCCCAAGTTATAGTCATTTTTTCTTATCTGGCACCAGTAGCTATGGTGTTATTCATTATCTATGGTGATTATCTTATGTGCACATGGGTAAAGTAAGCCTGAGCTTAAAATTTCCCTAAAATATACTATTTTTTGTATAAAATAAGTCTGAAATTAAACTTCCCCCAAATATTCTAATGTGAATAGATTTTCTGTTTCCTTTTTGTGCTGTGACTAACATTTAAATTAGGAAATTTGGTAAAAGGAAGAATAGAGTGATGGCAAAAAAAAAACTATTAAGGAGAGAAGAGAGAAAAAATTATCTATACGTTAGATCTTAAGAGAAACCTGGTCAATATTATATGAGAGGATGATGTAAAATGATGAAAGTGATAAAAAAATCACCAGGTTTTATGTTTTAGTGAGAACAGTGTTTATTCACCAGACCCTTTAATATTGATAAAACAATACTGACTTTTGGAGAGAGAGAGAGAAAGAGAGAGAGAGAGAGAGAATGAGAGAGAGAGAGAGAGAGAGAGAGAGAGAGACTGTGTAAGTCTTGCCCACGTAGATATTTACATTCATGCTTTCTCATCATTCTGTATCTATTCAAAGTTGCTCTCAAGGCCTAGTCACCTTGTCTCTTGTCTTCCATTCCTGCCATTCTACATATTGATTTAGGTATTCTCAGAAGATATGGAAATTGGGACAAAGGTTTCATTGCCAATCATATTTGTAAGAGGATATCTTAGGAGATATTTATAGGTGATTAAAGAAGTAAGGTTGGAATTTCTCCTCCTCCTAGATCATCTACTTAGTTAACATTCTGTCCAGCTGAAGCTTAATTCCACAGAATTATTCTGGGAAGCCATGCATGTCCCACTAAACAATTGAGACTCATGGTGTTTATAAACCAAGTGTTGTTCATTAGTGGCCATAACTAATAAGTCTGTAGAGCTTCTGGTCTACCAGGCTTGTAGTCACAGTGCGTGCTGCTTGCACAGGAGAGTCCTCGGGACAACGTGCTGTGTGGAGAGTGCGGTACTTTTGGAAATCTGGTCATTCCCCTCCCCTCTTTAGCCTTCCCATGCTGACCAGCCAGAAACCAAAAGTCAGTTTAGTATTTCTTCTTTCTTTTGGATTTTGAACTTTTTTCTAAGTGCGATGTGAACATTTAAAAATATCTAAGCCAATAGGCTACCGAATGAAATGTGTAATTTGACAAAAAGATTGCAGGTGGTAGTTTTAAACCTTACATATATGGAGTGCCTGAAATATTTGGACTCTGAGTACTTGCCGATCTCCTCAAAAGAATGAATGAAGATTTCAGGATTTTCTTCCTTCAATTTTGTATGCCCAGTATTTGACACAGTATTTGATATTGATAGCAATATAATTAGTAAAAACAAATCAACAAGTAAATGAAATTATTCATAATGCTTGAGCCACTACAGAACATGTGTTTGTGACATAGTTTTCCATTTTAAAAATAATAATTTTTAAAATGTTTATTACTTAATAATTTATTATCTAAATATTTTTAAAATAATAAATTATTATTGAGTAATAAAACAGATGGATAACACTAATGTAGTTACAAAATGTTATTACACTAAATAATTTCTTATATTACCTTATTCAAAGAAAGCCATAATTTATTATCACTCTAACCATAGCAATGGAGTGAATGTGTGAGTTCATACTGTGAGACTACTGTTTAAGATGATAGCCACGATTTACACATTTTGTGTTCCCAGGAGGATACAGTGTTAGTTGACACAGCCCGCCCTTCACATCTGTGGATTTCATGTCCTTGGGTTCACTGACCTGCAGATATTGAACATGTTCAGGTGATTATTTTCTTGCCATTATCCCCTAAACAAAATAGTATAACAACTATTCGCACAGCACTTAGATAGTATTAAGTATGAAAACAATGGTGATTTATACTATACAGGATTTGCATCCATAGTTTTGTGCAAATACGATGCCACTTTCTGTCAGGGACTTTAGCATCTTCCGATCTTGGTGTCCCTGTGCAGCCCTGAGGACCAGCACCTTTGAGTCCTGAGGGACAACTGACTGCTGATGAATATTAAGCCAAGCACATATTAGGAAAATGTCACAAAGGACCATAATGATATGATTGGAAAAAGTAGAAAGAACTACTGGACAGCTTCTTGGCTAGGATGAAATAACTTGACAAGTGACAGCATTTTAGAATATTTATTAATGAACGACATGCCATATCAAATATAATGCCATCATTTTACATGAAAATAATAAATTGATACAATGATTGAAAACAAAATTTAACTTGAACCATTTTCCAAGAGATGAAATACATTCTGTGTGAATGTCATCACACCCTGACATTTAGATGGAGATAGCAAGTACAAATCTCCCTTCATGTAGACCAGCTGCCTGGCCACTGATGAACAGATATTCCAATAAGGAATATACCTGTGTGGCATATTCTTTCCATTCTTCCTTTCCCTTTCTCACCTGAGTTGTCCTGAAAACATCAACCCATTAGGAAATTGGTGGACAATTTTTTGTCATGAAATTACTGGAAATAATCCATATTGTACTGATCAACTCTCACACTTCTTGGACAAAATACCTGAGATGCATAAAGGAGAGGTGTGTTTTGGCTGATAGTTCAATGGGTTCCAGTGGACGATGTTGGCTCCAAGGCACAAACACTAGAATGGAAATTCAGGCAGAGCAAGACTTCTTAGTTTGCAGTAGCTGGGAGGTGGAGCAACAGGAAAAGAGCAACCCAAGAAGAAGAAGCCAGGGACCAGACATAGTCCCCGAAGTCACATCTGTGTGACCCGCACGTACTCAGAACTGTGTTTTACTAATCTCCTAGACCTCTCCCAAACCAATCAAGCTGACAGTGAAGGCTAAACATCACACATACATTTATTATTAAAGTAATAGGAAAGGTCATATTTGGTGGCTTAAGGATTTAGCTAAGAATCTGTGTAGCAAAGACCAATTCCGGAAGTATAAATACGAGCTCTTCTATATAATGTGTGATCTTGTTTGGTCTTTTTCTCAGAGTGTCAATATTTGTATATATAAAATGGAGTTGAAAATAAGAAACTTATCACACAGCTGGAAAGAGCAAAGAGGTCAACTTCCCACAGAATGTCTGTCCCGGAGTGTTCGGCACGGTGACTGTTATTGCGAACATGCATTTTACAGAGAATACTGACTGAGGTTTATTTTTCCTTCCTCCACTCATCCTTCTCAAATTTCAGTAGGAAACCATGAATCCAAAGGACAAATAGCACAAGAAAGTGAATCACAAGGGAGAGGGAAGGTTAGAAAGAAGGAGTTTCAGGTGGGAGGGAGCCTGGAAGGGGAAGACACGTATTGCTTATTGTCCTCAACTGAGTTCCAGCATCCTTGAAGAAAACTAGGGTAATAGAGGAAGACAGAGAAATTGGGCAGAGGAGCTTTCTAGTCTGTAACAGGTGGAGGTGTGGTGAAGTAATGGATTTTACAACTTGAATTGAAAGAAAACAAAATCTTAGCCACGTTATGTGTGCATCAGAAAGCTAAAGTAACACAAGGAGGGGTATAAATTGGTTTGTCTTTTCATGGTGAGATGATTGTGTTGTGAATATAGACTAAAAAGACAAAATTCCAGAACATTATTAAATTAGATCTTTTTAAATAATAAAACAATAAACCTAATTAGTCACTGGGAAAGTGCACAAAAGCAGACATAATATTGCTAAAGGTGCTTCTGTGTATTGTGTTTTCATTATTAGATGCTTTTGAAATGGTCCCAGTGGTCAGAAATCCGGTGCTCTTCATTTAGATTCAGTGGATTCTGATTTCAGTGTTCTAATGGATTTCCTTTCAAGAAAAACATTTTTGTTTGTCTAAGGTCTGGTTTGCTGCATTTTTTTAAGTAATAGGACTGGAAAGTTTAAAAACTATCATACTTCATTGAGAAGTAGATTAAAAATAATTTGTATTATATGATTGCGAGATTGGTATTAAACTTTTTATTAGATATTGATCTGATACTAAAATTTTAAGAAGTAGAATTGCTTATCGAATTTCTATAATAAATGAAAAAATAAAAATATTTTGTATTTTTGTTACTTTTTGATTAGTCAGGTAGAGTTGAAAGATTTTGGCTTAGTTGTACATTTCTCTTTAATTTTGGACATAAAGTTTACACAATGATTTTATCTTTCTTGCTACTCATTGTAGAAGAAAAAATTATGAAGTGTAGGTAGTTTTTCCTGTGAAGATTTGTTAGAATTCCCGTAAAAGCAAATATATTGTATTATCCTATATAAACGCATAAAGCTTGTGATTAGTGTTTACCACACTTTATTTTTCCTTCCAAAGATTGGTTCTTACATAAAGGACATATTTTAACAGGAGCAGTTATTGTGCAAAACATAATAATTATGATTGTTAAAATACTGAAGACACTCTATTATTTTCTCAATTATTTGCGCTTGTCTTTCTGAAAGAAGATGAAAATTACAAGAGAAAACTTTCTAAACTTATTTTTAAAACGAATATAAATTAGTTTCAACTGTTTAAGGACTTTTATTCATTATTTTCTTACTCATTTTTATACATTGTATTATTCATGTGTTTTCAATTCCTTTGTGCAAAGAAAAGCATCACCCAACATTTTATTTAATTCTGTTGAAAACTAAATTATTACTAAGTAAAACGTATTTAATTGACAGGTGAATGAATGTTGCATGGCCTATTTAATCACAGCTATTAATATGAAAAATATTGGAACAATTTTAGATGACTAAACAATTGTCTATTTTGCATCTCATTAGCATATTTATACCCAAAAATTTACAATTGGGAGAGTTGTCCTAATGTCTGCCTTCAACAATTTAGTAGGCTTTTTAAAGCTTATACTCTCAACACTTTACATTAATTCCCAAAGATGAAATGTTAATTAAATCTTAGAACCTGTAAAAGGAGTATACTATTTATTTTGCTTAGAAAAATGCAGGAAATCAGGTTTTACCCACAATCATTTTCAAAGTTCAAATATGCATGTCATTTAAATCACTTTCTCTGTGCTTTACTGATTACAATGAGGTGTTTTCAATAAGTAGAACTGAAAAGGTGTTGAAACTCAGTAACCAGGAGTACTAGTTTAGAATTTGGTAATAACAAGTCCTGAGAAATTGACTTTGCAGCATTCTAAAGAAAAAAAATGTTTACAAAGTGAATATTCTATATTTGAGGTACACATACATCTCTTTGATCCAAATATATAAAGATAGGATAATATTTATCTATCTAATCATTAAAATACAATGAAGAAAGATAATAGATGAGGAAACATATTAGACAAAGACATTTTTCATTCGATCATAAACCAATAGCCAGTTTAACAAATCAAGCAGTTTGCTAGTATACTGGGGAAATTATTTCTCCAAAAACAAATGGAGGTAAATGCTGTTCCATGAATCCTGAACACTATTTTGAGGGAAAGAAAAATTTCCACAATTAATAATCTGAGATTTATTTTATATAATTTTATATAATAAGCAGAGTGTCCTTTATGCCTACCTAGGGGAAAACACACAGAGAGAATTGCATATTTAGATTCTGGGTGAATAGTTGTTCAATTCCTATTGAGGATTCTGGTACTTTCTAATATAACAATATTATTTATTTGCTTTATTTCTTTAGTGAATAAATTGCGTTAGCAGATTCCTATCTTTATTATAAACTACAGTCTGACTGACAATATGTACCTTCTACAAACAGCAAACATACATCGTGTGTGTATTGGCTTTGGGGAATGAGGGAAATAGCATTCTGAATAGAAATTACTCTTTCTTGCTGCTTAATATCTTAGTAGTAGCCTGTCCGTTGAAACATTTTCACATGAAATGAGATAATTACGAGTGTATATTAATGTAGTCATAATTTTTACCTTAACAGAGACAAAGGATGAGAGGAAGGGCCTTGTCTCATTGAAACTATCAGCTGCGCCTGTGGGTCTTAGCGATGGCTCCAGCTGTGGTTGAAATCCCTCTTCAGTCTCGCCAGAGTTGGAGTCCTGAAACACTCTTTTAAGTAGGAGAATCTCAGTAGAACTATGTTATGTTGTGTGGACAAGTATGAGAATTTCAGATGAAAGTCATACTGTCTCTAAAATATACTGGCAAGTAACCACAGGAAGAAAACAAAAGCTTTGACCCATATTTTTTGGTATCCTGAAATGTGTATTGTTGCTTGAGTGATCCAAGTTGCTTCAGCAAAGAGAAAAAGGGTCATTTCTGATTTGAAATATTTCTCATATGTCCTAATATAATATCATTTATGGCAGGCAAAGTCATAGTTCAAGTTTTCTTCATTTTTTTTTTTTTACTATTCAACTGTATGTATTACACTTCTCATTTTAAATTGTGATGAATATTTAATATATCAACTTTTTGGTATTCATTTAAATATCTTGCCTTAAAACGTCTTTTGGGGCAGAATCTCTAGAGTTCCCTGAACAAATGGACCTGACTAGATGATTAAAATTACAGTATTAATATTGTATGCATGTATTGAGCGTATTGATGGCCAAACTTCACAAACAACATTCTCAGCAGAATGTAGTGGTACCAACTTCCTCTTATTTCTACTTAGGAGTGTCATAGATTTCCATAAATACTAATGACTTGAGGTACAAAACAAAAGATTTTTAATCATGGTCCTCAAATAGCTCATTGTCTTTTGGAAAGACAAACCCCCATATATTCATGTAACTCTAATTTTGCAAGTAAAATAAAGAGATTTTTAAAGAATGTTTCAATATATTTGGTACGAAGTGATTGTTTTTCACATATGTTTCCTGCAATTTATTTATGTCCCACTTGTAACATTTTGTTAAGACCACATAAAATGCTACATCACATATTAATATGTATTTTATACCTTGGGATGGAGTTGGACAACTTACGATAATAATATTCAAAACAAGTAAAAATTCCAGTCAAAGAATTATGCCACTGCTAAAGCTGTTTATTCAGTGGTTTGAATCTGACAGCAAAGAGAGTGCTGTATGAGTCTGGTCTACTTTGGATAACTCTAAGAAACTAAAGCAAACAACAACAACAACAATAATTGGCTACTGTAATTGTAGATGCCAATGGATGAATTGCTCCAAGTATCTCTCATGTCTTTGATTCAAGGACCAAAAATTTTCCCCTGACTCTCCCCATCTTTCTTCACTCCTGACTTAGTTCTGTTCCCTTATGGTATCCTTCACTCTTAAAACACTTTGTGCGTAAGATTCTCCCTTTCTCATCTACAGAACCAGAAATTTTGAACTACTGAAAATAGAAAAAAAAGGATATATATATATTTTTTTTTTCTTTAGCATGAGTGGGTATACCAGGGACAAATCTTATTTGCCTGAACAGCAATACCCTCAAATCTGGTCCAATCACAGTGGTGGAAAGTTGGAATATCCTTATGATTGTAGTGTGTATCACATGCTTACCTTTAGAAATAGTGGAATTAGTTTCATATGAACCAGATATATAGAAGCATCAAATTGGGTAAATATGATGTTGAAAAAACTGTACTAGACTTTGTTTATATAAATTGCCAAGCAAGTCAAACAATTGTTCTTTACTACCTTAAATAAATAATCTTTGCTCAAGTTGAATAATTTAATACATATCAACAATAATCTTCTGTTATTTTATATATTAAAATTCTAAAAATGAATCAAATTGATACCTCAGAGAATATTGATGAGAATTAATAAACCCCATTAAATTCAGCCCATTTATTCCTAAATGTATATTTCTGGTTATCAATGTCCATGTACTAGAAGTTCACCCACATTCCCCATTTGTCCTTTAATTCATCCTGACTTCCAGCCAAACTGGATGCATGTTTTGCCACAAAGGTGAAGATGTCTGTATGTTTTTTTTGTTGTTGTTGTTTTGATAACTCACTGTGATTTCTTTGCACTTTTTTCCATCTGCAATTCAGTTCAGTTAGGAAGAGCTCAGTGAGCATATGGCAAATTTAAAGCAACAGCTTAGAAAAATAAGAGAAATCGGGTGAAAAGTCACAGGCTCTACCTTGAAGAAAATGCTAATGTGAGAACCGAAGCAAGGAGTATACAGGGAACACTATAAATAAGTTCTACAAAGCACAGTATTTAAATCCAGATTTGGTAAAGGCTTTCAAAGTTTCAGAAAAGATTGGAGTTTTTGAGGAGGAGCAAAGAGAGAAAGACGGACTGGATTGATGTATGAAAAATACAAAACTTGAGACTTGGGAAGACAGATCTTATTTTGCTGAATATGGGGAAGGGATAGTAGATTTTAAATCAGGAATGTGATATGTACATGGCTGTAAAATCTCAGTCACATTTAGGTGAATTGAAAAGCAAAAATAGAAAGTCATTAGTGTGGAAACAATGAACTGCTGTATTGATACAGGAATTGAAGATGGGGACGAGGAGGTGGAGGACAACTGAGATAGTGCTACCAGCTTCCCGGTGGCCCCATTTATTCTTGTAAATGATGCTCAAAGGCCATCTCCTTTGTGGGGTTTTTCCACAACTAATTTTCCCTTTGAACTCTAAAATACACTTTTTGCTACTTTTCCTATTTATGTTTTTACTTTTTATTCAAATTGTAATTACTAAGATTAGTTCTTCTAACAATTTTAAGAAATAACATAGATGTTACATGTTTGCTCTCTATCAGCCCTGAATATAGTCTTCTGAACGGGAAGGCAGGTGGCAAATATTAATATTTTATTTATTTATTTATTATTCATTTATTAATTTATTTATTTATTAATATTAATATTTATTTATTTATTAATATTAATATTAATATTACATTCATTTTCTTTCTGAAGTGACTTAGGATTTGTTCTATAAGAAAACAGTACAAATGTTAGCTCAATTTAGATCTAAAACTGTTAGCTCAATTTAGATCTAAAACTGACCAATTTGATTCATGCTATATACATAGGCCTCAGCAAAAAGACAGATAAAAACAAAAATTAAAATACATATTGCAAAGATAGGTTTCATTTTCACCCCAATGTCATAATTTAAATACAAGTAGTCCTTAGAAAATAAGTGAAAGAAACCAAATAAACACGTGCAAATATTATGAATAGCTTCCTCTGTTTTAAAATAACTTGTTAAACCTTCTTGAAAAGCGAACACATTAAAATATGGAACTTATGAAACGTTCAGATGGTACAGTGACTGCGAGATTCTTTAGTTACTAGAATATGAAGGATCTGAATAGAATTTATTATTTTCGCATTAGCAAAAATAAGTGCAGGGTTATTACTTTCTGTCAGGAATATAAAGATGTTTTATTGACTGTATTATTAGATGGTAAAACCTGCTTCTCATCAAACAGTTATAAAGAGAAAATTTTAGGATTCTGATGAAATAGTTGTCTGGAGACTCACATCCGAGGAAAATAAAATATTAAGAGGCTCGTAATAATACTGTCCCATCTGAACTTTGAGTGACAGAAGTTACCTGAATAACATGAACTGGCAAATATGATTTCAACTCACTCTTTCCACTTGCCTATATCAAATGTTTAGCTACTTTCATGTACACAGAGAGGACTAGAGAAAAGCAAATAGTTTCAACTGGGGGGGAACCGATGGAGAGTCTTCAAGCGCCATCACAGTAGGCGAAGTAGGACACTGCATTTTGACTCTGTCTGCTAAGAATACTGGAAGGTGTTTGAAGAGATAGTTGATTATCTGTCTCACACAGCATGTCAGGATGTATATCAGAATACACTTCAGTGTGTTTGGAGGGTACAAGTTACCTTTAAGGAAGAAGGATAAAGTTTGTTTTATTGTTGTCAAGTGAAAATGTGTTTGACCTTCTTGTGTTTCTATGCCTCTGCCTCTTTTGCAAGAATTTTCAATATTTCTAATGACATATAATTACATAAACTTGGTTACATTATAGAAATTCTCCATCTTTTTACATTATCAAAATTAAGTTGGCAACTTGAGACTTTTATGAATGCTCTTAACCTGAAGCCTAACCTTAAACACATATAGATAGTCTAAGAGTTAGAACTTAGTTTAATGTCCACTAAATTTTTTAATAATTTTACTTCACTTAAAAAGATATTTTATATCTACAACTCATTACTAACATTTTAACTTTTTTCATTTACTCTTCTTATAGTTAACACACTCATATTCAGAACTTTGGGAATACTAATTTTTTTCTCAGTTTCATGTCATGAAAATAAAGTTCTCATGTTATTTAGATAACTAATAAAAATACTGGCAAATAAGGATAACTACACAATTTTATAACTTAGGCACAAACTCCTAAGGTATGGAGTTCTATAACACGAACTAGAATAAATACCAATTTCATAAATTACTGGGCACCGTGAGGATTAGGGTGGACTTTCAACTCGGTTGGCTTTGGGATGCGCCCGGGTCAAGGAGCTGTGGCCTTGGGGTCTATGCCTGGTCCTCTTTGCCACTCTTCCCTGCTCTGCTTTCTGGTCTCCATGGACCAAGTAGCTTTCTTCCACCCTGCTCTTCTGCCATGATGACTCTGCTTTGGAGTCAGTTCATCATGGCCTGAAACCATGAGCTCAATTAAATTTTCCTCCTTCTGGTTGCAGATATTGTACCCCAACATCGGGAAAGCTGAGAGACAGAAGATGTGAGTAGCTCATATTAGTAGAGTTTCATCTTTTTTCCAACACTATTTAAAGTGTGAATTGCTATACAATTGATGGAGAAGAAAGAAATTAAATAAAAATTGAATTCTCATTTCACTTTATATTTATTCTAGATTAAATAATCAGCTTGGAACAATAAGAAGTTTGATGTAAAAATTTCTTTAAGCACTGCTAAATGACAAGCAAACAAAACAAAACAAAACAAAACAAAAAAAGCAATGATAAATACTAATAATGACCAGAATCCAAAACAACAGATTATTTTAAGGTCTGTCTTGCTTATTCCTCTTACATAGTGGTAATCATTGGTGTACTTTGCTTCTATTTCAGGTTTGAGAACTTTTGGTATCTATGGCAGAAATACTTGATCTATTTCTTATACTGGAAAATAAGCCTGCAGCATACTATCTAGATGCTGTCAATGTCAGCCAAATTTTTTATGTGCCTCCAGACTAAAATATAATTTTTCTCCTTTGTTGGT
Source organism: Hystrix cristata (assembly GCA_004026905.1). Lineage (NCBI taxonomy): Eukaryota > Metazoa > Chordata > Mammalia > Rodentia > Hystricidae > Hystrix > Hystrix cristata. The sequence goes on from PVJO010033117.1 coordinate 11,606, forward strand.
GAAAAACCTCTTATAGGACCACCATGTTTTTATTCACTACCTTTGTTTTCTCTTGTTGATCACTTATGATTACAGTCAGAACTGTCAGCGTGTCTCATTCCTCTTCACGGACTTCGGTTCACTGCTGTGGAATTGTCCTTCTCATTTTTCTGGTATTTTGATTGCTTTTCTATAGTTCAGTGTTCACATCCCTAATTATTCTCCAGCTGCAGTCCACCAAGCTATAAGCCTGTCCATGGTGACTTGCCAGAAATAGTTGATTTTCAAAGCCTCGGTTCTTTAACACTTTCTGGCTTCCAAAAAAAAAAAAAACCCTGAATGCTCAATTTTATTCATACCAAATGATAATGACACCACCATTCCACTGTAGTATGTCAAAGGAATTTTGTATTTGAGTGGATGCAAAAGAATTCAAAAAAGTGGTAGAAATGAAGTCTGAATGGGTTCCAATTCAACTGGAAAAATAGAAACATCACTAGAATTAGATCAGAACAGCAGGCAGTGATTCGGGTTCTTTTTGTCCCCACCAGGAGATTAACTTATCATAGGGAAAAGTAAAAGTCTACCAGTTGACTCTCTTTTGGTCAATGAGTCACAAAGAAGATATGAAAACAGTGGTAATCATTTTTGCATTTTTCTTCTTTTTCGGCTTTGAGAACCTTTGTGATCCATGGCAGAAATATTGATCTATTTCCTACACTGGAAAATAAGCCTGTGTATGCCATCTACAAGGATATCATTTATGTTTTTCTTCTAATATTATAACCCATATCATCTTGACAATTCACTGCTGTTCAAAATAAGAAGGTTTTTACTTTTTTTT